>CAUYLG010005748.1:0-14834 GCA_963573385.1 Cacajao melanocephalus | reverse complement strand
TTTATGCTAAAAACTCTCAATAAACTAGGTATCGATGGACTGTATCTCAAAATAATAAAAGCTATTTATGACAAACTCACAGCCAATATAATACAGAATGGGCAAAAACTGGAAGCATTCCCTTTGAAATCTGGCACTAGACAAGGATGCCCTCTCTCACCACTCCTATTCAATATAGCATTGGAAATTCTAGCCAGAGTAATCAGGCAAGAAAAAGAAATAAAGAATATTCAATTAGGAAAGCAGGAAGTTAAATTGTCTCTCTTTGCAGACGACATGATTGTATATTTAGAAGACCCCATCCTCTCAGCTCAAAATCTCTTGAAACTGATAAGCAACTTAAGCAAAGTCTCAGGATACAAAATCAATGTGCAGAAACCACAAGCATTCCTGGACACCAATAACAGACTAAAAGAGGACCAAATCAAGAACGAACTGCCATTCACAAATGCTATAAAGAGATTAAAATACCTAGGAATACAACTAACAAAGGATTTGAAGGACCTCTGCAAGGAGAACTACAAACCACTGCTCAAGGAAATAAGAGGTCGCAAACAGATGGAAAAATATTCCATGCTCATGGTTAGGAAGAATCAATATTGTGAAAATGCCCATAGTGCCCAAAGTAATTTACAGATTCAATGCTATCCCCATCAAGCTACCTATGACCCTCTTCACAGAACTAGAAAAAACCACCTTAAACTTCATATGGAACCAAAAGAGAGCCTGCATAGCCACGACAATCCTAAGCAAAAAGAACAAAGCTGGAGGCATCACACTACCTGACTTCAAACTATACTAAAAGCATACAGTAATCAAAGCAGCTTGGTACTGGTACCAAAACAGAGATAAACCAGGATGAAATGGAACAGAACAGAAGCCTTGGAGGCAACACCACACATCTACAACCATCTGATCTTTGACAAACCTGACAAAAACAAGCAATGGGGAAAGGATTCCTTGTTTAATAAATGGTGTTGGGATAACTGGCTAGCCATATGCAGAAACAGAAACTGGAGCCCTTTCTGACATCTTACATTAAAATTAACTCCAGATGGATTAAACACTTAAACATAAGACCTAACACCATAAAAACCTTAGAAGAAAACCTACGCAAAACCACGCAGGAAATAGACATAGGCAAGGAATTCATGACTAAAACCCCAAAAGCATTGGCAACAAAAGCCAAAATAGACAAATGGGATTTAATTAAACTCCAGAGCTTCTGTACAGCAAAGGAAACAATCATTAGAATGAAGTGGCAACCAATAGAATGATAAAACAATTTTGCAATCTATCCATCTGACAAAGGGCTAATATCCAGAATCTACAAAGAACTAAAACAGATTTACAAGAAAAAAATAAACAAGCCCATTCAAAAGTGGGTGAAGGACATGAACAGACACTTTTTAAAGAAGACATATATGAGGCCAACAAACATATGAAAAAATGCTCATCATTACTGGTCATTAGAAAAATGCAAATCAAAACCACATTGAGATACCATCTCCTGTCAGTTACAATGGTGATCATTAAAAAATCTGGAGACAACTGATGATGGAGAGGATGTGGAGAAATAGCACACTTTTACACTGTTTGTGGGAGTGTAAATTAGTTCAACCATTGTGGAAGACAATGTGGTGATTCCTCAAGGACCTAGAACTAGAAATTCCATTTGACCCAGCAATCCCATTACTGGGTATATATCCAAAGCATTATAAATTGTTCTATTATGAAGACACACGCACACATTTATGAATTGTGGCACAGTTTACAATAGCAAAGACCTGGAATCAACCCAAATGCCCTTCCATGATAGACTGGACAAGGAAAATGTGGCCCATATACACCATGGAATACTATGCAGCCGTAAAAAATGATGAGTTCAGGTCATTTGTAGGGACATGGATGAATCTGGAAACCATCATTCTCAGCAAACTGACACAAGAACAGAAATTCAAACACTGAATGTTCTCACTCATAGGTAGGTGCTGAACAATGAGAACACATGGACACAGGGAGGGGAGCATCACACAATGGGGTCTGTTGGGGGAGACTAGGGGAGGGACAGTGGGGTTTGGGACGTTGGGGAGGGATAACATGGGGAGAAATGCCAGATATAGGTGACAGGGGGATGGAGGCAGCAAACCATATTGCCATGTATGTACCTATGCAACAATTCTGCATGATCTGCACATGTACCCCAGAATCTAAAGTACAACTATATATACATATGTGTGTGTGTATATGTATTTATTTATTTATATTTATATTTATAAAGGGCTACTCAAGCTAAGGAGAGAGGAAGAGAACAGAGTGTCAGTCCCAGTACAGAACTGAAGGATGAGACAGAGTGAAGCAGAAGCACCAAGTCATACTTTGGACCAATTCTTAAAGCACAAATTCAATGCTGCCACTCACAAGGCTCATTATTTGGTACTGGTTTTTTGCGTGACAATTTCTAGGTCACACTGACTGACAGTATTGTGGGTCTGGTTGAGCTTCCTACTTGGGTCAGCTTGGCCTGCAATCGGTGAACCTTACTGACCCTGTCTATAGGATGCTGGAGAACACAAAGTCACCTGATGCACATATAGAAAGACGGCATAGTGCATGAAGGGAAAAACAGTGTACCATACTGAGAAAGGGAAAATGACATATGTAGCAAGAAGAGAAACATTCTGAGAATAGCCCCTATTATACCTAATGTAGAGAGAACTTGTAAACCTCCTGCCACACACGTAAGAACAAGAAGGCAGTTAGGAATACAGAACTAAGTATCGGCTCAGTCATTCCTGGAAAGAGAATTATTGCAAACTCCCTAGTGAGAGGATATTGGTAATAAATACTAAACTCATACATCTGTAGTGTAATTTTAATTCATAATTTATATATAACTGAATCTAGCTAGTATGTTATAAATTTATCCACACAATGATCAAATTATTTTTAAAGAACTTTCTTGGATTTAAAAGCCCAACTAAACCTCCCCATCCAGGTGTTGAGAAAAGCTTCCAATAATTTGATCAAAAGATCAATGCCTAAAAAAAAATATGACTTGTTCTTAATTTGGGTTTTTTACATTCATTACTTTTTTTGGGGAAAAAATGTGGTGGAGACAATGAAAAGGGGACTACATGATTGGTATCCTAGAAACTTTTAATAACAAATTAAAAATATGAAAAGGTCAACTTTTTAGAGGTGGTAAATAATTAAAACATATTATAAACTATTAATTCCCAATTTGACACATGGACAATAAAGGTTTTCATGGAGTTACTCATAAGAATTTTTCTCCTTATGTCTTACATAGCAAGGAATGCTTTTAGTAGCAATATTATTCATTTATAAAATAAATGTGGATTCAATTAATAAACTGTATTCATAATTGGTCTGTCAAATTCTTGTTTTTAAACAATTGGGTTCACTGAGCAGCTAATTTAATGCCTTACTAAAAAGAAAAAAAGAATGGACATTCTCTCCAGTCAAAAATGCATGTGGATAGAATTTAAGCAAGTATGCTTTTTCTCTGTGGAATAAAAAAATGTAACCAAGTATATATTTTAAACATATACACACAATGGAAGAAACCAAACTAAATGTGTGTGTTTAACCTTTTCAACTTTTTGAATATTGGATGTGGTAAGATTGGGTATGACAGTCAAGTAGCTAAGTTGAAAGTTTTCTCTTTGTATATGTTATTTTTATCCTTCTCTCTTCAGAATCTAAATGGAAACAGATGACTTCTTCAGAAGTATTTAGCCATTTCTCTTGTAAATAGTTTCAATTAACAAATATAAACTAAATGATCATACCAATAATCAATAATTAAACTACAAAGCTAAAAAAGTTAAACTATGTTTGCTAGTGAAAGTTCAGTTTTTTCTGCTTTTCATTCGATTCACATAACATCCTTTGTAATAATAATAACAACGCATTCAAAGAAATGATGGCAGAAGAATAAGTTACATTTTCTATTTATATTTAATACATTTCCTTTTTATGCAACAAAACTAATTAGCATCTCTTATTTACGTCACATAGCCAAGGAAAATTAAATTTTGTTCCCAATTATCTTGATTCTCAAGAAATATTTTATGAAAATTCATGTTTGACATCGGATTTTGTAGGGTTATTATTGCACCTGTGTCCATGTCAGGTAGGGTAGAAATAATGGACATATCATACCTTTTACATAACTTTCAATTCTCCTCTAGCATCTCAGCTTGATTATGTCACCAACGATGCCCAGGCGAAATTATGGAGTAGATAGTGTTCTTTAACCTTTATTTACCTTGTCTCCCCTTTTGCATTTTTCTTTCTCCTTTCTTCAGAACGCACTTTTAGTAAATGGTTTTATCCTTAAGTCAATTTAGTATTAGGGATTTAACAGACTACCTCATTCAATAATTAATTGCAGTCGCACTTGTTTTGATTAGAACAAAGCAAATTTCAAAGGGAAATGTCTATAATGGAAGTTCAAGCACTATAGGTTCTAGAAAGAGACTAATCTTGATCAAGAGGTCTTTTTAGCATTGTGGTTAAAACAAACAAAAATCTTTTTCATCCTTAAGTTGTCTCAAAGTTGTATATGTTACATCTCTGTATTCGTGTGTGTGTGTATGTGTGTGTGTGTGTGTGAGAGAGAGAGATTTTTTATCCGCCATAATTTTGACTACTGCATCCATAAAACCATAACCAGATAAAAAAAAGTACATTCACTACATTAATATAGGGTTTTGCATTGTACAGCATCCACTGGGGATGCTTTAAAAATGCCAGTCTGATTTAATTCCAAAAGCAAGAAATGACAGGTGTAATTTGTGAAGACTGACAACTAAGACTAGGCAATGGCATTTTAACCAATGAGTAATCAGGATAGTTGATAGGTGTTCTTCAAGACTAAAATTTCCTATGAGGTATGACAGTTTGGCAAACAAATGCTAGTGAACCATGGTCCAGTGAAAGTCAATTTATGATTGCTAAAATTTTAGGAGCTGTCAATACTTACCAGAATATACATTATGAGCTGTTTAACTTTCATTAGGAAACATCTGCAAAAGAATATCTGAAGCTATAGCTGTATGTTTAAATTTTTTGCCACTAGAAATATCAATTACTGAATACCAAACATCTTCTTCAGAGCTACTTGAGACATTAAATCAATATGTAAAATGCCAACAAGATATTGTGAAATACAGTCTTTGCTCTGTCAAAGAGCATTCTCTGGAACATTCACACTGGCGAATATTACAGTCTACCAAGTAAGCCACCATCCTAGCAAGGAGTGAGTCACCATCTATAAAAATTCAGAACTTGCTTAAATTTGGAAGTTTATCAACTACGAGAAGGAAGTCACCATACCAGAAAAATGCAGAGATTCTGAGGCATTGCCTGAAGTTGTCTCATTTATTATCCAGTAGTCCACATCACCAAATAAAATGTGTTTGGATAAAATAATAATAATAATAATAAGCAAGAGGGATCAAATAACCATGGCCAGCCCTTTAGAAACCTTTGATAAGCAATTTTTCCCCTTCTCTCTCACTTTGTTCTTCTGATGCCCTTATTTGGCTTTTCTTCTTCCTTACTCCCTAGATTCAAAAAGCATGCTTTGCCCCACAATTTTCTCTACTGTCTGCTCTTGCATTAAAAATAAACTTGTTCTGATTCTACGTACTATAAAACTATTCTTTGGAAGATAGTTTCTTTTATTGATTTAAATATTTTTTAGAAATCTCCTATTTAACAGATGATACATATGATAGGTGCTATGGGTACAAAGATAAAAGGGAAATCATTTGTTTCATCAAGGAGCTGCCTGTCTAGATGAGAATATTCCTATTAGTAAATATTTACTTAAGTGTATATTTAAGGCTAAAAATATATTATTTGTGAATAGCGGTCTGGTTTTTGCATTTTGATAGAGTACTGCCACAGAGAAATCATAATCTTAGAAAAGTAACTTTAATGGAAAGAATTTTAAATACAGAATAGGGTGTGGGAAGGCAGTTTAGGGTGTGGGGAGGGAGCTGAGAAAGGTGGGAGGACTTTAAGTCACAGAACATATTGGCTTATTCAATATTATTTTCAAAAAAATGCAACCCCATTACTAAGTAACTATACTGGAATACCTGCTATGTAAATTATATGATCACTGTAGAATATTAACATATAATTTTCTTGCAAGTCCTACTATGGTAAAAATCAATCTTAGAGGCTGGAAATTGAGTCTCAACTGTGGAGTGAGGTCATCCCCATTATCAGTCACTTCAGTAAGGCCAACTGAAGGAATAGCCAAAGAGAGAAAGTAATGGTTCAAACAAAACAAATGGTTCAAACATTTGACAGTATCTGGAGACTGCTTTGATTTTCATAATTGGGGAAGCTGCTACCAGCACCTAGTGCCCAGAGACTGGGGTTGCTGGTGGACATTCTGCAATGTATGAAACACCTCCTCACAACAAAGAACTATCCAGCTCCAAAGGGCAATAGTGCTGAGGTGAAGAAACTCTGATATAAAGGGTTTTCTCAAAGGCAGCATCTCTTTCATCCTGAGGTTCCTCCCAGGAATGGGTTAGGGGAAAGCTCGCTGTGATAAGATTTAAAAACTAATGTGGTCACCTATCTAAAAACATTTGATGTACTTCTCAAATGAGTGAGTATTATGATATCTGGGACATGCCTTTAAAATACATATTAACTTCAAAGAGATTCTTATTCAGTAGGTTTCAAAAAGGAGTCAAGAATCTTAAATTTTCAGGTGGTCTAATGTGAGTGATCGAAGGACCATACTATGTGAAACATTGATCTGTTGAATAAGACCCAAGTTCTTTGACATTCTTTACTAGTCTCCACCATAGTCAAATTCCTGCATATTTCTTCCGATGTACATATTATCTCTCTTCTCATATACTATGTTCTAGCAAGAGATCGACTTAAAGTTCACTGAAACTGTGCTATATCATGAATGACCACCTTTCACATGCTGTCTCTCTTCTGTCTGAATTCCCTTTCCTTCTTTGTCCTACTGGTGAGTAACTGGTAATATGCAGGTGGATAGATGTTTAGTGGCTGCTCAAAAACAAACATAAAAAACCTTGGTTTGTAGTATTTGCCAGTTTTGGTGGTATAAATACTCCCGTCAAAGCTAATTTCAAGCTATCAATATGACCTTCCTACACAGTGAGACTTGGGAAGAGATGTACACAATCAGCTCTTGAGAACTGGAGTGTGCTATACCCAATACATCCCTGCGAGTAATCACTATCCTTTATCCTCTCTTAAAGCCTTCTCCAATAACTCAAGTGTTTCTTGCACAATTAATATTGCAAATATCATATTCTCTCAAGTGTATTTCTTAATATGCACATTACTTAACTAGACTGTGAACTCTCATATAAAGGCCTGTGGTTATATATATATATATATATATATATATATATATATATTCAGTTATATTACATTTTTCACTCAAGTGTTTGTATATTTCTGGTAATTTTGTATATGTTTTTCTTTTGATATCACAAATTATTTAATAAAGTTTCTAAACCTTCAAAGTATTTTCTAAGTTTCAACTTTACCCATGTTAAAGTGTATCAAGTTAAAGGGCTTTTGTTCATACTTAAGCCAAATAAGAACGGGGAATGTATACCTTCTGAGAGCCAGCCTAACCACTAATAAGAGTGAGACACATGACCTTGGAAAGTTAGCTTTTAGCTGTTTTTAGCTAATGTGGGATTGTCTTATAAAGAATCTAGGTTTTTGGGTTATTTTGGTTTAAGAAAATTGTATTTACTTACAGTAAAGGACTTTTAGCTTTGCTGAGTTGAATTATTTCTACTTTGAAATTATTAGGGACTTCTTAACCAGGACCATTTTTTCTCAAAAAGTATTTCCCTTACTGGTTCATTCCTAAGTAATTGCCTTCCTGAAATGGAACATGTTTCTGAGGTCAGAAATATTTGATAATTGCTCTGGTACCTGGAAAAGATATAAAGTGAAGACTTCTTATGCTGTCACAAGAAAGAGTGCACCTTGAGTATATAAGCAGATTGTTTCATTTCATTGGAAAAGGTAATACAGTTGTCTTTCTGAATCCTCAGAGAATCACTAGGAATATATATTATTTCAGTCATTTGCCTTCTTCAATCATATTTAAAGAGTAGATATTACAGTACATTTGTTTTACTCAAAGATCAATTCTAAAAAGTTTAACAGTAGTGAATGTTCTCTCTATATCTTGTGTGTGTGTGTGTGTGTGTGTGCACATGTGTGTTGTCATAGATTCAAATGTATCCAACAAATCATAATACAGTACAAACAGAAGAAATCATCTTCCTGTAAGGGCATAGGCATAATGATGAATTAAAGAAATCATAACATCCTATGGTATAGAATGTTCTTTCAATATTTTATGAAATTCCAAGTTGAAACACAAAGAATAGTGTTTCTTCTGGGAGGTAATTATAAACAAAAGACATGGGGGAGTTTTGTCAAAAAAATAACTCTTACTTAGGAAACACATTTATTTTGTGCACATACTACTTTTTGCTTATTTTCTTTTTAGTGGTTTATGGAAAGATACAAGAAGAACTTAAGCAGATCTACATGTGATTCAGTAGGAGCAGATTTTTTTTAACATATCACTGAGCCAACTCAAACTCTATTTCCAACTCAAAAGCAAACCCAAATAATATTTAACTTTTCTGGCTTAAATTACTCATTTAAAAAGTAAGTTTAAATTGGCAGTGAAAACAATTGTATAAGCTGCTGGGGCAGAAACCTTAGAACAATGATATTTAAGTTTAGATTATCAAATACTTGATAAGACTGAAAATCATTGTAGAAGATCATTTTCATTTTGATGATTTGTGATTTTGGAGTTATTTATTTATTTGCCATTGAAAAATGACCTGCTCTCTGGCTTGTATCTCAAAGAGAGTTTGAAACAATTTTGAAAAACTAGTATTAGGCAAGCATCCCAAAATTTGATAGGACACAACCGTATAGTAGAACTTAGTGATGTAAATGACATATTTTTCTTAAGAAATGGCCTTTACAACTTTTTCAAAGCTTTATCCCCTTTGAATGATGGGTCTTTTTGCCTCGGAGTCAAATAATTATATATGGTACTGTACCACAACACTCTTAAAATATATATTGCATCAGGGTCATAATGTTGTAATTTAGAATTTTAAAGGTAAGACAGTGGGGTTTTAAACTTAATATCCAAGGGACTTTGGATCCTTTCCACCTAAAACTTGGCTTACTATGTATTTCCAAAGATGATTTTAATGGTTTAAATTGGTTACGGCTTTTCAAATTGTGAGGTAGCCAATAATTTAGCTTTGTCCAGAGTTTAAACAATTAGTTCTAACCAGCTGTAGTTATCCTAAAAATTAAATTTTAGAGTGAAAGCAGTAAGTGTGCTTAGTTAACATTTTGCATTGCTCAGAAACATATATATTTGAAAACAGCATTTTAAAGGTTTTAATCTAAAGGAGAAACTTTTTATTTCTTTGGATAATTTTAAGGAGCTTCTTAATTCTGTGAACAACATGTTGTGAAAACAGAATACTGCTGTATGCAAATGAAAATACAATATGGAGAGTAATAGTTTCAAGGCAAAAATCCCTTCTATCCTCTTTTATACACAAATGAACACTATTTCCAAGGTCTTGCTAAGTTTCATGTTTTGTAGTATAGTTTTAAAGTCAGCTATCACCTGAAAATTGTAGGAAAGAAAGCAGAGTTCCAATGATGGCATTAGTTTCCTGACTTTATCCCATTGCAAAGTTTAGAGTCTTTTGAATTGCCTTAATTTGGATTTTGCAAAAGCCTTCAGTGGCAGATTGCCAGTTTCCATTAAAGTTACACAGTATTAGTCTTACTTGAGAGTTTTTGGATCACTATTAAATAACTCAGCAGACAGAGGGACGTAATGCCCATCTTGTATTGTCCTGACCAACAAGTGCACTCGAAGGCTGTTAGCAGAGAGGCTGAAAAGGAGGCTGCATAAGGAGACACAGAATCCTAAGTACCTTCTCATGGTTAACTATATGATTTGTACTTGTACCATTTTGTGGGCAATTGTGCTAACTGTGATCCTCTCTTATTCCTCTTTATTTAGAAGATGATTCAAATTAACATTAATACCAACGTAGAAAAGGGAAGATGGCTTTGCAAAGGCAGAGGCAATTAAAATAGCCATAGTTTCCAAGTACCTTTTTTTTCCCTTGCCTAAATGTTCTCACCTTTGAATAATTGTAGCAAGAACAAGGAAAAATTATCTATCTGGGATTAAACATAAGTACAATGTGTTTTAACAAGTGGATTACAACCAATACAAGGCCTCTCCAATTTTCTTTTTTATTTCTGTAACAAAGCTTGGCTTGACTTCATAACAAGAGTCCACTCATCTATGAACTGTTAAGTTTAATGAATCCCTGAGTTGAATTAAGTGAATATGGTCAGCCCTCCATGTCCATGGGTAGCACATGCATGAATTCAACCAAACAGGGATGGAAAATAGTTTTTAAAAAATTGTGTTTGTACTGAACATGTACAGACTTTTTTCCTTGTCATGATTCCCTGAACAATATAGCATTACAGCCATTTAAATAACATTGACATTATATTAGGTACTATAAGTATTCTAGAAATAATTTAAAGTATACCAGAGGATGTGGCTAGGTTACATGCAAATAATATTACACTATTTTATACCAAGAACTTGAGCATCCACAGCATTTAGTATCTAAAGGAGTTCCTGGAACCAATCCCCCAAGAATACTGAAAGACGACTATACTACACTTTCTGTAGCAATTTGAGAAGAGAGTGAAAACAGTGGCCTGGAGCTGAATGATCTGCTACTGTTACTATAATCTAAACTAGACACAATCTCTTAACTTCAGCTTTTCAGTCAGTCAAATGGGAGGAAGTTGATTAACCATTTTCTGAATTCCCACCTGCCACCAATTAATGTCACCATAACATTACTTTACAGACTATGGTCAGGACCGGATGAAGAAGTCAAAGAAGAAAAAGAGACAGTAACATTTTTCTAGAGACATCCAAATCAAGGTATTTTTACAACAAAATTTAATAATGGATTTGAAAAACAGAATAAAAGAAAGAAGTATGATGTTGGTATTCCAACTTAATAACTTCATCTTCTCCCTTCTGGATTCTACAGTCACTGAAAAACACGCAACTGTGATAAAGAGAAAACAGCAACCTCATACATCAGCTTACACAATACAAGGCTTGTCGATTAACAGGTGCAAACTACAGGGGGAAAAGCTGGGTTTGGACCATGAAGGATTTCCTGTGTTCCCCTCTTCCTCTCATATAACCTCAGTGGTATCAGAAAGTCAACTTAAGGAGATGGAAATGGCAAGTAGTTGTGTCAGCATTGGCTAAGAGATGGGGCACAGTGAAGAGGAGGCTAAATTGAAATGAGATTGAAAATGGTGATCCTTTTGGGTTCAGCACAGCACTCTGTGGATTATTCCATTCATGTTTCGAAAGCTGCATCAGAATAAATTTAGAGCAGGGTAAAAAAGTATGTGATAATGAAATCCTGTTAGAAATTTCCAATTGGGCCTACTGTAACCTTAATGTTCTAGATATAGCTAATACTGATTTATTAGGTAAGTGGAGAAAAATAGAAATGTGATAGAAATACGGTAGTGTGTGTGCTGAAAAATGTATAATTTCTTTTTTTCCTAATGTAAAAAAGCATGGTGTCAATCAATTTAGTTTTTGTACATAATAAACAAAATAATACCTTGTTTTATTTAAAATTTATTTTCAGCGTTCATTTATTAATTTATGCATTCTAATACTCATTTAGTATCAACTACGTGGCAGGCACCAGATGCACTGAGATACAACAGTGAATAAGATCCAGTCCCCATCTCCCAGGGGTGTTCTCTAGAGTCGAATAATACTGGATTGTATGTCCTTTGTTACAATAAAAAGTGTTAGCAGCCTATGGCATAATTATAATCTGACAGAAAAACTAAGTATTATATAATCAAGCAACTTCTTTCAGTTGCACATCCACTTCACAGTGCTCTGCTACTATGAAAAATTATATTCACAAATGCTCCTAGCATCTTTAAAAGATAAAAATGCCTATGCACTAAAAAATATCCCCAATCATTCCAGATATTATTTTATGTAGAATTATAATATGAAGATATTAGCCAAGAGAATGAAAAATGAGTGTACCTGCATACAACTGTGTGTTCTATTTTTCAGGCTTAACAGCTTAGCTGTAACATTTGTACATTAGCTAAATAACATCTCAAGGGGCGCTGGAGATAGAACCTTGATGTCTACTGATTGTACATGTGTGAGTTTGTGCTCTCAGAGGATGGTCCTTAAAAAACTCCCTGCTGGAAGCTATTGTGCATATTGTAAAAGGACCATTGCTAAGTGCCAATTGAGCTAGTACTGTATACTTGCCATTTAAAAAGAAGATTTCCTACCACTTGATTATGTTAAATAGAAATGTTTGAAATTTATACAGAATTACATCAAAATGGCACAGTAGTTATATGTCTAAAGAGTTGCAACTACTCTATGCCATAACTAATGTCAATCCTTCTGGTAGATGGTTTAATGTGAGACTGCCACAGAATGTATTACATGAGAAGTATAGAAAGCCTTGGAATAGTGATACCATAAATATATATTGTAATAGAACCTAAAACCATGTTTGCATTGAAATACACCTACATATATGCACACCACACACACATATATATAAGCTCTTGTGTGTGTGTGTGTATGTGTGTGTGTGAGTGTGCATGTGTGTGATGTATCAAATAACACAAATGGAACTCCTACTGAATTTTTAAGTACATACAGTCAGGTCTAAATCAATCAAGTAAGTTTTTTTGTGTGCTTTCTGGAGTCAAAATATCACATAATTATTGGTGCTTTCTGTACAGGATTCTTGTGTGATAACAACATGTGCTACTTTTAAAAAATTATTCTGAAAGTATCGTCTTTTCAGAGACCTCTCAATTTCTGTGCAAAATAGGGGAGCAAGCAAATTCCTGTAATATTCTTCATCAACCAATTATATTTTCAGTGGGTATGTGTTCTATGTCCCCTAGTTGTAAAATACATGTCAAAGATGCAATAATAAGCTACCTTATGTCATAAAAACATGAAATTGGGAAGGAAACAGATGAAAGCACATGGCTATACCTTCCTTTCCTCCAAAGTTTCCATTAAAATAACAACAACAACAAAACTTTTCTACGGAATGAAACTATGATGCACACAGGAAATAAAAAAGGAGGCAGCTATGAGCCAGAAAGTTTAAGAAAAGCTTAGAAGATAGATTTTAAGTGAGGGGGGAAAATAGAAAGAAAACGCATTGTTCAAAATCCCAAGGATGGGTATGGACTTCCTAAGAGTCTTTGAGAAATGCTAAACCTAGAGTCAGCAAAAGAGTTTTATGGCATGTGAATTATACCTCAATAAAACGGTTTAAATTGTTGTGTGTGTGTGCGTGTGTGTGTGTGTGTGTGTTTTCCCAGAGGGAAAAAAAGAACATTGGGCAATGAGGCAGCCATCAGGGTATGGGATCAGCAAGATCCCTTGATCCTTTCCCTTCCTTGTAGGGTAATATTCAGGAGAAGGTCCACTTTCATAACCACTCTTGTGAAAACTAAAAAAAAATAAATAAAATAATCAAAATGAACTGAGAAGGGAGACCTCCTTATGAGAGGAGGTCCTAAGAGTGGGGAAAGAAAGTGAACAGTTTCACTTAGATCCTTACTACCTCCATGAAGAATTGGGAGAGGAGAAGCATCATCTATCTGCCCAAGAAACAAAAACACCTCTGCCTTCATGGGAAACCTTACCAAGTGTTGGCTTTGGGATGGATCCCCACCTGCTAACCTGCCCAACACTCATAAATCCCAAGCAAAGCCTACTGAGTGGCCTAGTTTGTCCAATAACACAGATGCTGCAGCCAGAATGCCTCCTCCTCCCTGCCCTGCTCCCAACTCCCATTCAAAGGTCTCTTAGCAAACTGACTGCTCATATTTGGGGGAATAAATGCCAGCTAAACATACTAATCAACCTGGTCCTTCATTTACAAACATAAATCTACAACTATGCATCAGCAGACATTTGGCTTGAAAGGGAAGGATCACCGACAACAAATAGAGGTAACACTGGTAAATAGTATCCTTAAATTTGAGAAAGTGTTTCACAAGCTGCTATAATAAATGTTTTAATTAGAGAACAAAATCAATTTCTGGGAATGTAAATATGATTGCAAAATTAAAAAAGAAAATCACCAAACTACAGAGTAGCCAACCTAATGAAAAAAATTTCTTAAAAAAGTTATTTGAGTAAAAAACTTTAAGAAATGCTTCAGTGCTTGGAGCAAAAGATAAAAAAAATATGAGATAAGTGTTAAAAGATGTGGGGGTTTTATTCAGAAGATTCAAAACTCAGCATAAGTTTTAGAAGTAGAGGACAGAGGCTGGGCACAGGGCTCAAACCTGTAATCCCAGCACTTTGGGAGGGCAAGGCGGGCATATCATGAGGTCAGGAGTTCCAGACCAGCTTAACCAACATGGTGAAACCCTGTCTCTACTAAAAATACAAAAAGTAGCTGGGTACGGTGGCGTGCTCCTATAATCCCAGCTACTCAGGAGGCTGAGGCAGGAGAATCGCTTGAACCCGGGAGGTAGATGTTGCAGTGAGCTGAGATCGCGCCGCTGCACTTCAGTCTGGGTGACTGAGCAAGAATTCATCTAAAAAAAATTTTCATTTGGCATTTGGTGTGTGGGTAGGGGGC
>CAUYLG010005746.1:0-31152 GCA_963573385.1 Cacajao melanocephalus | reverse complement strand
CTTTTAAAATAGGTGTAATGTGATACTGAGAAAAATGTATGTTTTGTGGATTTGGGGTGGAGAGTTCTGTAAATATTTGTTAAGTTTACTTGTTCCAGGTCTGAGTTCAAGTCCTGGATATCCTTGTTAATTTTCTGTCTCGTTGATCTGTCTCACAGGTTTTCTAACACTAAGATACTTTGATAATAATTCAAAGGAATTTATTCAAGGTATACTAAAATATGCTGCAAGAATGAACTACTTTTAAAAGTAAAAAGCTTTCCTATGTTTTTAAAGTAAACGATAATTTATTTGTATCAAACTAGTAGAGTTCATCCTCTTTTATTAAAAACACACACACACACACACAAGTAGCCCAAAAAGAACCATTTTAAGAACTGAAGAGGCCATATAATTTACTTTATTGATTACAAAGCCTAATTGATTGTGTAAATTATGTCTTAAATTTCTGGAGGCCAAACTTTGGATCTTGAGTTTGTACCAGAATATCCCTGTGATCTCTTTTAACTACAAAATTTTAGGATTCTAATTATAAACACATACACAATATATATGTGCTTAAAATTCTTGGTTTCTAAAATAGTTTTTAATACTTGAATTATTATGATTACAAAGTAATACATATTCATCGCAGAAAATTTATAAAATATGGAAAACACAAAGCCAAAACTAAAAATCTCTCATAATTCCTTTATTCAGGAATAATTAATATTAATATTTTTGTTTATCTACTCAGTAAATGAACTGAAATTGGCTGACTACAATATCTTCCTCAGAAATTAGGTATTTTTACACATTATTTTTTAATGACTGAATTGTCATTAAACATGACTATATAGTATTGTATTATGTCGTTAATATATGGCAATTTATTTCATCAATATCCTACAGTAGGACACTTAGATTCTTTCACATTTTTGTTATAATATTATTAAAATGCATCCTTGTTGGCAAATCTTTTTGTAAATACATGTGTGGAGGCTAAATCAACTTGATCTTGGATGCTAATCTGCCATGTTGACTTCTGATTAACTCTAGTTCCAAGAAAACCTCTAAGATTTCCAGTTTATTGATTGTTCCTTGTGTAAGAGCATGTGTAAATCTTGCCCTTAGGTCAAAACCACCTTGATATTATCACACACCAATTGTCCTACACTTCCTTTATGAATCACACATATCTATTTCCTTGTGTTCTATAAGTCCTGGTTCTCAGGGGTAAGGGAAGAGGGAATCCACCATTTTGTCTTGCCACTCCCAAGACACAAGTATGGCTTCTGTTCCTAAGTCCCTATCAAATGCTTCTTTCTGAGAAAAATGTATGTCAGCCTCTTTCTTTGGTCTCTCCACTTCCTTGGACTTTTTGGGGTGGGTTTGCATAGACCTGCCCACCTCAGAACAACATGTATAAGTATTATTTAAAAACATAAGTATTTTAAATACATATATTTTTAAGAATCTGAGTCAGTTTTTCAAATTATCATTCAGAAAGATGTATTGATTTAGACGTTTAACAGAAGTATTCAAAAGTGCCTGTTTCCCCCAAATCCTTGCCAGTCTAAAATAATAGCCTTTTAAGAAATCATTGTCTGTCTGATCTATGAAAAATATTATTTCCTTGTTGTGAGGATAATTTTGTAGCTGATAAAAGGAGAGGACTAGGTATTAAAACCAGAGTTCTATTGACTAATTCTAAATTCTATGATGAGTTTTACTTACAGCAAGCCTATTGCTAGAAGCAGAGGAAAAGGAAAGTTCTAGAAATAGTGTGTTGTAAATTTTTCTTTTTTAGGAATATGATAATTTGTATTCATGAAGATGATTCTTTTCTGGACCACACATCTGAAGAAACTTCAGACCATAGATAGAAAGCATATAGTTAGTATTGATATAAGTTATCAGGACAATAGATGAATGTTTACAGTTTAAAAAGTAATTAAATACCAAATTAAAATAGCAATGTATAGGACAAGAATCAGAAAATAAACATTATTAGATGACTTATAGCAGAAGTAGAGGAAAATAGAGTTTTGTTTAAGGTTGTAGAAATAAAGATTTGTACTCTTGGTCTGATAAAATTTTAAACTATTGCTTCTAATAGGATAATGTTTTGCTTTCATATCTCCCCTTCTTCATCCATAATTTTATTTCATTTCGGATTATTTTCATTTATGTGATCTCTTCATTTTCATTCAGTCTCTTGGGAATATGACTTCTGCAATATCAAGGTCAAATTTGCCCCTGTGTGTAATTGTTGAAAGATTGTTAATAGATTCCAAACGCAGCTGACAGTATATTTTCACTTTGAGAATTTCTTGCCTTGGTAGCTTGACTATAGTCAGGAAGGTAGAAACATGGTTAGCAGCAGTCAGAGACGAAAGCAGTCTATTCACCCAGTCACCTCCAACTTGGACCAAGAAGAGCTTACCATCTTTTTGTCCTCATCTGTCTTGTGACCAAGCACATGGTGCTGTTACAAAAGCAGCAGCTCTTTTATTAAGGACCAGAGCCTTGCTTTTTCTAAGGCTCCACACCTCTGCAAGAGTGTTTATCCTTTCCACAGCGACAGAGAGTAAGCTCCTAGGTTGCTTTCGTTTGACCTCCCACTGTGTGGGAAAAGGTTTGGTAAAGGTAAGTCTTGCGGCTGGAAAGTAAGGCGAGTAAGCTTGAGCAACAGGAAAGTTTATCTCCATCTGTAGATATATTCTAGGACATCATTTTCAGAGAAATAATATTTTTAAAGGTTTTAAAAGGGGGAAACATGCTGTTTAAAGCATTCACCTAGTGCCTTTAGTGTGCCAGAAGTTGTATGTATTATTTCTGATCTTTTCAGCAATCCTATGAGGCTGATACTGTTACTGCCATTTTGTAGATAAGAAAACTGAGCTTCTGAATAATTAAATCATTAGCTTAAAATCACAGAGCTAAAAAATATCATGATTGAAACCCAAGCCTGTCTTACTACAAAATTCCTCGTTTTTTTCCCATGCAGCTTAAGTTTTGTTTTAAAAGGGCAGGGGAGTGGATTTCTAAGTTTGCAAGTGTTTATTCTTAAATTTCTGTTTAGATATACAGTATTATTTGATTTTTTATTTTGAACCATGTTTTTCAGCAATCAAAGGATTTATTACAGGATGTTTTCCTGCCAGCAAAGTCTATTGAGCTGAATCACAAACACTGCCTTGCCTTCTGTCACTATTCATAATTTATAGATTGTTGGTGCCTTATTAGCATTATATCCAAGTTATGTATTTTGAATGATCCTTTCAAGGCTTTTGCAAGGATGATAAGGGAGAGGTCGGGCCAGGCATTTTATAGATTAAGTAGGAAACAAATGATTGCTTTGTCTGAATATGGATCATTCCAATTCTGCTGGCTCAAGAAAAACAGTATTCAAAGAAAGTGAGGGATAAGTTGAAAGAGTAAATGAGCAGGACAGTGATCCATGAAAGGCACTAAATATAATTGCTATAAATCACAGAAACTGAAAAATATCTTTGGCAATATCAGTGCAATGGAGTGAATGTTTATGTCCCTCCCAAAATTCATGTGTCAAAATCCGAATCCCTGGTGTGATGCTATTTGAAGGAGGGAACTTTGGGAGGTGATTAGGCCATGAGAGTGACCTCGTGTAGAGGATTAGTACCCTTACGATGGATACCGCAGAGAGGTGTCTTGTTTCTTTCTACCATATGTGAACAAAATGAGAAGACGGCAGTCTGCAACCTGGAAGAGGACCCTCACCAGAACCTGACCATTGCACTATGTTTTGGACTTCCAGGCTCCATAACTGTGAGAAATAAATTTCTGTTGTTTATCAGCCACCCAATCTATGGTACTTTGTTATAGCAGTCCAAATAGACTGACACAATCAGAAACAAATATGCTGGAAACTCAGGATTCAATCAGAGGAGCAGAGTAGGTGTATATATTTCTATATTGTATTGTATTATATTGTGTTATATATGATAGACACAAAGGAATTTATCATAAGAATTTGACCTTATGTAACTGGAGAGTCTCTGTAAGGCTGCTGTCTTCACATCTGATGATGGAACTTGTAAGTCTACAAGGCAGGCAGTTGTGAAGGAAAGATAAATGTAGAGAAGGGGAGAGCAAGAACAAGCTGGACCCCACAAGCATAAATAAGATGGACCACAAGACAGACTGAAAGCACGTCAGTTCTTGTCTTAGACCTTGGTGATATGGGTAGCCTATGGAAGCTGGGCTTTTCTTCTTGGAGCTAAACGCCCATCCCAGTCTCAGGAGTCAAAGAAGCTAAAAGAATATCTAGAAAAAGGTGAAGCAGTTTTGGTAATGTCCACAGCCTCTGATACTTCCTAGATAAGTGACAACATGGTTGGGCTGCAAAATGGCTGCCACTTCCTGTCTGCCCTCCATATCTCCCAGGAAAGTCTCCTATGGCCCATCCTAACAAGAGAAACATACAGAAAATGTACAGGAAAAGGAAACTTTAGAATTTAGTTCAGGCTAGCCATGTGGTACATTACAAAGTTACCACATTAAACAAAAAAATTATTATGTGTATAGCACTAGAATAAAATAAAATGCTTTTGGCCAAAATAGAATGAAGTCTTCATGAGACAAATTCAGATGCCTTCTGACTAACATAGCACACAGGCCCTTCTTCTTAGGGGTCTTGCTGTCTCCCTGCACCTTTAGCAGGTATGAACCTTAGGTCATGTAGCCCTATTTCAGGGAGTTTGCTGCCTATCTGTATATTGGTCCAGAGAGCAAGGTGCTGGACATTTTTGATGCTATTAACTAAAATTCATGCTATCATTGCCTCTGCTCTGATATTGCTTCCCTTTCTTCTTCCCTGATAATTGGTTTTTTAGTCCGTGTATGCTACTATTATAAAATATCACAGATTGGATCATTTATTTTTTAAAAATGTGTTTTCTCACAATTCTGGAGGCTGGGAAATCCAAGATCAAGGCACCAGTAGAAGTCAGTCCTTTCAAACTCTGCTGCAGCTGTGTATAATATCTAGTGAGGGCCTGTTCCATCAATGTCATCTTCTCATGGCATCCTCACATGGTGGAAAACAGAAAGGCGAAAGATAGCCCAACTCACTCCTTCAAGTCCCATCCGTGAGGGCGGAGCCCTCCTGTTCAGTCACTTCCTAAAGGCCCCACCTCTGAATACTGTTGCACTGTGGATTAAGTTTGAATGTGCCTTTTGGTGAGGGACACAAACATTCAAACTGAAGCAATTCCCGTCTCAGATTTCCAAGTCTCGAAACTTTATCTTTTTTTTCCAACGTTTAAGTTCAGGGGTACATGTGCAGAATGTGCAGGGTTGTTACATAGGTGAATATGTGCCATGGTGGTTTGCTGCACAGATCATCCCATCACCTAGGTATTAAGCCCAGCATCCACTAGTTATTCTTCCTGATGCTCTCCCTCCCCTTAACCCCTATCTCAGCAGGCCCCAGTGTATGCTGTTCTCCCCATGTGTCTATGTGTTCTTATCACTGAGCTCCACTTATAAGTGAGAACATACGGTGTTTGTTTTTCTATTCCTCCATTAGTTTGCTGGTAGCTGGTCTTGGCTAGATATTGATGACTGCTGACTGATCAGGGTGGTAGTTGCTAATGGTTGAGGTATCTGTGGCCATTTCTTAAAATAAGAAAACAGTGAAGTTTGCCACATAGATTGACTTTTCCTTTCACAAAAGATTTCTCTGTAGCATGCAGTGCTGTTTGATAGCATTTTACCCATAGAACTTCTTTCATTTTACCCATAGAACTTCTTCCAAAATTGGAGTCAGTCCTCTCAAACTCTGCTGCACCTTTGTCAATTTTATGGAATATTCTAAATCCTTTCTTTTATTAGGTTCTATCTCAAGAAACCAGTTTCTTTTATGATAAGGGAGAGGTGTGGCCAGGCATTTTATAGATAATCATTCATAAGAAAGAAGTCCTTGCTGAGTGTGGTGGCCCATGCCTATAATCCTAGCACTTTGGAATGCCAAGGTGGGAGGATCACTTGAGACCAGGAATTATGACCAGCCTGAGCAACATAGTGAGACCTGGTCTCTACCAAAAACAAACAAAGAAACAAACAAACAAAAAACAAAAGGAAAAGAAGAAAAGGAAGAAAAAGATAGAAGCAGCAGGAAGTCCTTATCTCATGAGATTGCAGCAATCCAGTCATATCTTCAGGCTGTAGTTCTCTTGCTATTTCTACCACATCTGCAATTACTTCCTTCAATGAAGTCTTGAACCCCTCAAAGTCATTCATGAAGGTTTGAATCAACCTTTTCCAAACTCCTGTGAATGTTGAGTGTTTGATCTCCTCCCATGAATTACAGTTCTCTTTAATGGCATCTAGAATGGTGAATTATTTCTACAAGATTTTCTGTCTACTTTGCTTAGATTTATCAGAGAAATCACTATCTGTGGCATCTATAGCCTTGTAAAATGTATTTCTTAAATAATAGATTTGAAAGCCAAAATTCCTCTTTGGTACATAAGCTACAGAATGGATGTTGTCTTCACAAGCATGAAAACAACATTAAGCTCCTTGAACATCTTCATTAAGCTCCTTGTATATCTGAAGATGTACACCAATGCTGTAGTCACCCAGGAGAGTGCACCAATGGTGCATTGTCCATGACCAGTCATATATTGAAAGGAATCTTTGTTCTTTCTGAGAAGTAGGTCTCAAAAGTAGGCTTAAAATAGTCAGTAAACAAGGGCCAGGCATAGTGGCTCACACCTATAATCCCAGCACTTTGGGAGGCCAAGATGAGCAGATCACCTGAGGTTGGGAGTTCAAGACCAGCCTGACCAACATGGAGAAACCCCATCTCTACTAAAAATACAAAATTAGTTGGGCATGGTGGCACATGCCTGTAATCCCAGCTACTTGGGAGGCTGAGGCAGGAGAATCACTTGAACCCAGTAGGTGGAGGTTGCAGCGAACCAAGATTGCACCATTGCACTCCAGCCTGGGCAACAAGAGTGAAACTCTTTCTCAAAAAAAAAAAATAGCAAACAGATGTGCCAGCATCCAGGCTCTGTTCTTTCATTTCTAGAGCACAAGCAGAGTAGACTGAACATAGTTCTTAAGAACCCTAGGATTTTCAGAATGAAAAATTAGCATTGACTCCAACTTAAAATCATCAGCTGCATTAACCCTTAGAACAAGAGGGTCACCCTGTCCTTTGAAGTTTTGAAGCCAGACATGGACTTCTTCTCTTTAGCTGTGAAAGTCCTAGATGTCATCTTCCAATATAAGGCTGTTTCATCTACATTCAAAATCTGTTGTTTAGTGTAGCCACCTTCATAAATGATGTTGGCTAGATCTTCTGGCTACTAATTTACTGTAGCTTCCATATCAGCACTTGCTGATTCACTTTGTACTTTTCTATTTTGGATACTGCTTCTTTCCTTGAACCTCATGAAGCAGCCTCTGCTAGCTTTAAACTTTTCTGCTGGTGTTTCTTCATCTCACTCAGCTTTCATAGAATTGTAAGGAGTTTGGGTTTTGCTCTGCATCAGGTTTTAGCTCAAGGGAATGTTGTGGCTGATTTGATCTTCTGTCTCAACCACTCAAACTTTCTCCATATCAGCAAAAAGGCTGTTTGGCTTTTTTGTCATCTGTGTATTCAGTGGAGTAGCACATTTAATTTCTTTCAAGAGTTCTTCTGTTCTATTCACAACCTGGCTAACTATTTGGCACCAGAGGCTTACCTTTCAGCCTGTCTTGGCTTTTGATATGCCTTCCTTACTAAGCTTGATCATTTCTAGCTTTTGATTTAAAGTGAGTCACATGTGACTGTTCCTTTCACTGAGCCACTTAAAGGCCATTGTAGGGTTATTAATTGGCCTAATTTCAATATTGTTGTATCTTAGGGATTAGGGATGCCTGAGGAGAAGGAGAGAGACAGGGTAATGACCAGTTGGTAGAGCAATTAGAACACATGCAACATTTTTTAAGTTCATTGTCTCATATGAACACAGTTCAAGGTGCCCCAAAACAAATTCAAAAGTAACATCAAAAAAATCACTGATCATAGATCACCGTAACAGATATAATAGTAATAATAAAATTTGAATTTCATTGCAAGAATCACCAAAATGTGACACAGAGACACCAAGTGAGCATATGTTGTTGAAAAATGGTGCCAATAGACTTGTTTGATGCAGTTGCCACAAACTCAATTTGTTAAAAATACAGTCTTTGTGAAGCACAATAAAGTGAAATACAATAAAATGAGATGTCCCTGTGCTTAATTAAGCATTGTAGATGCTCCATACTTTTCTTAATAAGTAAATACATTTTTTGAAAATGTTCTCAAACTTACCATGTTATAACATGAGCTGATGGAAATGAATCTTTAAGTTTTCTGCTCTAAACATAGAATAAAATATGGCTAAAACTTCTTTAGGTATGAAGCTGAGTTGGTAATCAAGAAAGAAAATCCCCCAAGTATTAGAATTAAAAAGGGAACGTAAAGTCAGAGTGCTAAGCAGAATCTTATGCCCAAACTGCTCCTAGAATTATTGCAACCAGATACAGGCCTTAAACACTGGAGATGGTTCTAATTATCTCCCTGAAAGGAGATTACAGGCTTCAGACTCTAGGAGTAAAGCTAAAACAATTATTTAGATAAATCTGGGAGTCATAAAGCGTTGGGCTGACTTTGAAATGGAGACCGAGGGAACTCTGCCCATCATCCTAGTTAAGCAACAAGAAGGTTTATTAGTATCCTAGGATGATGAATAAGAGAATGTCACCTGCAAGAAATAAAAAAAAACCCAGGTATGTGCCATGCCCAGATGGGGAGTCTGAAATCATGCTGCCTATGTGGAGGGACTTTGAAGATGAGAAATCAGCTAAAAAGGGATCCAATTCATTTTTATTGTTGTTTTGGTTTGGTTTGTTTTTCAGTTTTGCTCCTTCTATAAGGAATTCAGTTCTTCACGCAAGTTGAGACAAAGGGCAAGTATCCTATAGACTGCTTTTCCACAAAGAACTCTCTTCTAATGAGTAGGTCATAGTTAAACATTGTACATCATACCATAAAACAAATAATTATGTTTGAGACCCAGCAGATGAAAGAATGGAAGCCAAGGCTTAAAAGAGTAGAATAGCCAGACAGAAATATTTACAAAGTATGTTTAAAATATGCACAGGGATGAATGAAGAATTATAAGCCTTAAGGGAAGAAATTAACAATAAGAATTTTTTTTTCAAGATAGCTGATTAGAGGCTTTTAGTATGCCTCAGCCACTTGGAAATAGCAAGATAATATATAAATATCAACTGTGAGCCTTAATTCAGGAAGGAAAATCAGAATCCACTGGAAACATGAAAGATATTCCAGATTCCAGGGAGGAGAACACTGGGCCCATGATGGTTTCCAGCTGATAAAAGGGAGTGAAGTCTCAGTATGTGAGAGAGGCAGAGAGCCTCCCTCTGTGACTCACCCTTCCACTGGGGATCCAAGCAACCCAGGCTGAGAAAAAGCACTTTGTTTCTCCCGAGCCCTGGAGCTAACTTGGGGAGAGGCTTGGAGATGCTATGAGGGAAAGACACTGGGAAAAGCTGCAGGCAATTTCCCAGACCCAGGACTGAGAGCCATTTTTAATCTAGGCACATACAGAGTCAGCAATTCTTTGGCAACCCAGCACTGTGGCCGAGCAGACATTATTGTCTCAGGCCAGAGATTGAAGTGCTTGCTCTGGAGTGGCATAGGGGTCTCCACAGGCCAGAACTGTGGAAAGTGCCTCAGCAGTAGGCCCTGGAATTGTGTTCTCCCCTATCACAGGCCTGTGGCAGGAGGAGAGCTGCTATAGTGTGGTCTCTCCTGGGCAATGAGTCTTGCAGCCAGGACCAGCATGGTAACCTGGAACCACTCTGTGTGTGCCATTTCTGGGTGACCTAGCCTGCTCCCCTGAGATTGTGGTGCAGCAAGGCTCTCTCCATGCCACTGCGAGGCAGAACTCCAGGCATTCAGAGCACGTGCTTGCCTGGACCAGCAGCCTGAGCCTCCCCGCCCTTCCTGGGGCAGCAGAGCTCTCTCCCCTCTATGCCCATGCAGATCACCAGGCATTCAGAGCACCTGCTCACATAAACTAACAACCTGAGGCACTCCACCCCTCCTGTAATGAGATCTTGGTGCAGGCAGGAGTGGGTGGGGAGTCTTCTCAGCTTCACAATCAGGCAGATCTTGAGGCATTCGGAACAACTGCTTGCCTGACTCAGCCCAAGCCACCCAACCTTTCCTGGGCATAGATCACAGTGCAGTGAGGCCCTCTTCACTCTACACCCAAGTATATCCTTAGGTATTAAGAGCACTCACTCACCTGTATCAGCAGTCTGATCCACCCTACCCTTTATCTGCAGAGATCCAGGTGCAGGGGGGTCCTCTATGCTTCATGTCCAGGCAGATCTCCAGGCACTTGGAGCACCCATTTGTCTGGATTACCAACCTGAGCCACCCTAAACTTCCTGTGCAGAGACTGTGGTGCAGTGGGGCCTCCTCTGCTCTGCACCCAGGCACATCTCCAGGCACCTGGAGCTCCCACTCTCCTGGATTAGGAGTTTAGGCTATGCTCAAAAGGAAGCTCAAGGAGATCCAAGATAAGGTGAAAAATCAACACAAAGAAGCTTCTAAATCAATCCAGAAAATGCAGGAAGAAACAAATATCTTAAAAACAATCAGAATTTCTAGAACTGAAAAATTTACTTAAGGCATTTTAAAATATAATGGAAAGCTTTATCAATAAACTGGACTAAGCAGAAGAAAGATTTCAGAGCTTGAAGACTGGCCTTTCAAACTGACCCAGTTAAACAAAAATTTTTAAAAAGAATTTTAAAAAAATGAACCAAGTCTTAGAGGAATATGGGATTATGTAAAGCAATTAAACTTATTGTAATTCCCGAGAGAGAAGGAGAAAAGGTAAACAACTTTGCATATATATTTAAGGAAATAATTCCAGAAAATTCTTCTAATCTTGCTAGAAACGTAGACCTCCAGATACAAGAAATTCAAAGAACACCTGTGAGATACTATACAAAACAAACATCACCAAGGCATATAGACACAAGACTGTCTGAGGTCAATGCAAAAGAGAAAATCTTAAATGCAGCTGGAGGAAAAGGTCAGATCACATACAAAGGGAACCCCATCAGGCTAACAGTGGACTTCTCAGCATAAACCTTATAAGCCCAAAGAAACTGGGGGTCTATGTTCACCTTTTTTAAATAAAAGAAATGTCAACCAACAATTTCCTATGCTGCCAAACTAAGCTTCATAAGCAAAAGAGAAATAAAATCTTTTCCAGACAAGCAAGCACTAAGGGAATTTGTTACTACTAGACCAGCCTTTCAGAAGATCCTTAAGGGAGTTCTAAACATGGAAACAAAAGAATGATACCTACTACCACAAAAACACATTTTAGTAGATAGGCCACAGACCCTATAAAGCAACCACACAATAGAAACTACAAAGCAACCAGCTAACAACTACGCAATAGGATCAAAACCTCACACATCAGTATTAACATTGAATATAAATGGTCTAGCCAGGCGCAGTGGCTCACGCCTGTAATCCCAACACTTGGGAGGCTGAGGTCGGCAGATCACGAGGTCAGAAGTTCAAGACCAGCCTGACCAACATGGTGAAACCCCACATCTACTAAAAAAATACAAAAATATTAGCTGGGCATGGTGGCATATGCCTATAATCCCAGCTACTCAGGAGGCTCAGGCAGGAGGATCTCTTGAACTCAGGAGGCAGAGGTTGCAGTGAGCAGAGATCATGCCACTGTACTCCAGCCTGGGTGACAGAGTGAGACTCCAGCTAAAAACAAACAAACAAAAATAAATAAATGGTCTAAATTCCCCATTTAAAAGGTGCATAGCAGCAAGTTGGATAAAAGCACAAGACCCACCCATCTGCTGTCTTCAACACAATGACACCTATAGGCTCAAAATAAAGATTTTTATTTTATAAAAATTTTAAAACTTATTTCATAGGCTCAAAATAAAGGATTTCCATTTTTGCAAATGAAAAACAAGAGCAGGGGTTACTATTCTTATATCAGATAAAACAGACTTCAAGTCAACAGCAGTCAAAAAGACAAAGACAGTCATTACATAATGATAAAAGTTTCAAAAAGAAGACTTAAGTATTCTAAATATATATGTACTCAACATTGGAGCACCCAGATTCATTAAAAATAAAAAACTACTTCTAGACCTGTAAAAAAACTCAAACAGCCACACAGTAATAGTGGGTAACTTGAACACCCCCATTAACAGCATTAGACAAATCATTGAGGCAGAAAACTAACAAATTCTGGACTTAAATTCAAAACTTGACCAATTGGATCTAAAAGATATTGACAAAATACCCCCACCTATCAACCACAGAATATATATTCTTCTCATCTATACATGGAACATTCTCCAAGGTTGACTGCATGCTCTGCCATAAAGCAAGTCTCAATAAACTTAAAAAAATGGAATTAATACCAACCATACTCTCAGATCACAGTGGAATAAAAACAGAAATCAATACAAAGAAGATCTCCCAAAACCACACTAATATGTGGAAATTAAACAACTTGCTCCTGAATGACTTTTGGGTAAACAATGAAATTAAGGCAGAAATTTTAAAAACGCTTTGAAATAAATGTAAACGGATATACCCAAATCTCTGGGGATGCAGCAAAAGTAGTCTTAAGAGGAAAGTTTATAGCACTAAACACTTACCTCAAAAAATTAGAAGGATCTCAAATTGATGATCTAACATACACCTTGAGAAACTAGAAAAATAAGAACAAACTAATCCCAAAGTTAGCAAAAGAAGAGTAATAACTAAAATAAGAATGGAACTGAATGATATTGAGACCCCAAAATTCACACAAAGAATCAATGAAATCAAAAATTGATTCTTTGAAAGGATAAACAAAATCAATAGATGGCTAGCTAGATTAAAAAAGAAACTGAAAGATCCCAATAAGCACAGGCAGAAATGACAAAGGCAACATTACAACTGATCCCACAGAAATACAAAAGATTCTCAGAGACTATTATGAACACCTCTGTGCTCACAAACTAGAAAATCTAGAGGAAATTGGTAAATTCCTGGAAACACACAACCTCCCAAGATTAAATAAGAAAGAAATTGAAACCCTGAACAAACCAATATTGAGTTTCAAAGTTGAATCAATAATAATAATTTTTAAAAAGACCTACCAACCAAATAAAGCACCACAACAGATGGATTCACAGACAAATGCTACTGGACATACAAAGAAGAGCTGGTATTAATTCTACTGAAACTATTCCAAAAAAAGGAGGAAGAACTGCTTCCTAACTCATTATATGAAGCCAACATCACCTTGAAACCAAAACCTGGCCGAGACACAGCAAAAACAGAAGACTACAGGCCAATATCCCTGATGAACCTAGATACAGAAATCCTTAACAAAATGCTAGCAGACCAAGTCGAGCAGCACATCAAAAAGTTAACTCACCACAATCAAGTAATCTTCTTTCCTAGGATACAAGGCTGGTTCAACATATGCAAATCAATAATTGTGATTTACCACATAAATAGAATTAAAAACACAAACATTATGATTATTTCAATAGATGCACAAAAAGCCTTGGATAAAACCTAACATTCCTTAATGATAAAAGGCTTCAGCAAACAATACATCAAAGGAACATACGTCAAAGTAATAAGAGCCATCTATGACAAATGCACAGCCAACATCATGCTGAATAGGCAAAAGCTGGAAGCATTCCTCTTGAGAAGTGGAATAAGACAAGGATGCCTACTCTCACCACTCCTATTCAACATAGTACTGGAATTTTTTTGCCAGAGCAATCAGGCAATAGAAAAAAAATGAAAGGCATCCAGATAGGAAAAGAGGAAGTCAAATTATCTCTTGTTGTTGATCAGATAATTCTATACCTAGAAAGTCACAAAGACTCTGCCAAAAGGCTCCTGGAACTGATAATTTCAGTAAAGTTTCAAGATACAAAATCAATGTACAAATATCAGTAGCATTTTATACACCAATATTGTTCAAGCTGAGAGCCAAATCAGGAACACAATTTATTTATAATAGCTACAAAAAATTACCTATGAATACATCTAACCAAGGAGGTAAAAAATCTCTACAAGGAGAACTGCAAAACACTGATGAAAGAAATCATAGATGACACAAACAAATGGAAAAATATTCCATACTCATCAATTGGCAGAATAAATATTATTAAAATGGCCATACTGCTCAAAGCAATCTACATATTCAATGCTATTCCTATCAAACTACCAATGTCATTTTTCACAGAATTGAAAAAAAATTCTAAAATTCATATGCAACAAAAAGGAGCCTAAATAGTCAAAGCAATTCTAAGCAAAAGAAAAAAGAAAAAGAAAACAAAACCAAAGGAATCACATTACCTGACTTCAAACTATACTATAAGGTGACAGTAACCAAAACAGCATGGTACTGGTACAAAAACAGACACAGACCAATGGAACAGAATAGAGAACCCATAAAAAAAGCCTTACACCTACAGTCATCTGATCTTGACAAAGCTGACAAAAGTAAGCAATGAGGAAAGGACTGCCTATTCAACAAATGGTGCTAGGATAGCTGGCTAGCTATATGCAGAAGAATGAAACTGGACCCTCACCATTCATCATATACAAAAATTAACTCGAGATGGATTAAAGATATAAAGGTAGGACCTCCAATTGTAAGAATTCTAGAAGAAAACCTAGAAAACACCATTCTGGACATTGGCTTTGGGAAAGAATTTATAACTCAGTCCTCAAAGCAATTGCAACAAAACCAAAAATTGACAAGTAGGATTTAATTAAACTAAAGAGCTTCTGTAGACCAAAAAAAAAAAAAAAAAAAAAAAAACTATTAACAGAGTAAACAGACAACCTACAGAATGGGAGACAATGTTTACAAACTATGTAGCAGACATGGGTCTAATATCCAGAATCTATAAGGAACTTAAAACAGTTCAATAAGCAAAAAGCAAATAACCCTGGCCAGGCACAGTGTCTCACACCTGTAATCTCAGCATTTTGGGTGGCCACGGTGGGTGGGTCACTGACCCCAGGAGTTTGAGACCAGCCTGGGCAACATGGCAAGACCCAATCTCTACAAAGAATATAAAAATTAACTAGGCATGGTGGTGTGTGCCTGTAGTCCCAGTTACTCAGGTGGCTAAGGTGGGAGAATTGCTTGAGCCTGAGAGGTTGAGGCTGCAGTGAGCCATGATTGTTACCACTTGCACTCCAGGTTGGGTGACAGAGCAAGACCCTGTCTCAAAAAAAAACAAACAAACAAAAAAACCCTATTAAAAAGTGAGAAAATAACATGAACAGCCACTTTTCAAAAGAAGACAAACAAGTGGTCAAGAAACATGAAAAAAATACTCCACATCACTAGTCATCAGAGAAATGCAAATCAAAACTACAATGAGATACCATTTTATGCCAGTCAGAATGGCTATTATTAAAAAGTGAAAAAATAGCAAATACTGGTGAGGCTGTGGAGAAAAGGGAATGCTTATACATTGTTGATAGAAATCTAAGTTAGTTCAGCCACTGTGGAAAACAGTTTGGAGATTTCTCAAAGAATTTAGAACTACTGTCTGACCCAGAAATGCCATTACTGGGTATATATCCAAAGAAAATAAATTGTTCTACCAAAAAGACACATGTACTGGTGTATTCATCACAGCACTGTTCATCATAGCAAAGACATGGAATCCACCTAGGTGCCCATCAATGGCAGATTGGATAAAGAAAAATGTGGTATAGATACACCATGGAAAACTACACAGCCATAAAAAAGAATGAAATCATGTCCTTTGCAGCAAGATGGATGCAGGTGGAGACCATTATCCTAAGTGAAGTAGAATATTCAGGAACAGAAAACCAAATATCAATATTCACATTTATAAGTGGGACATAAACATTTGCTACTCACGAACATAAAGATGACAACAATAGATGCTGGAGACTAATGGTAGGGGAAGGGTTGAAAAACTGTTGGCTACTGTGCTCACTATCTGGGTGATGGGAACATTCCTATCCCAAACCTCAGCATCACACAGTATTTTCATGTAACAAACCTACACATATACCCCTTGAATCCAAAATATAAGTTGAAGTTATAAAAAAAGTATAGTATTTTTTTAAAAAACCCGTTAGAAAATTTAGAAATCAAACATGATGCTGTATCTCATCCCAAGGATGTAGTAAATGTTCCTCCCTCTGCCCAGACATTTATGCCTCATTTCTTCACCTTCAAACTCCACTCATTTTTGCAGTTTCAGCTTAAATGTCATTTCCTAAGGGGACCCTTTGGAAAGAAGATATTGGTTTCCTCTGTTATGAACTTCTGTGGTTCCTTCACCTCTCTTTTTAGTAATACTTATTACAGTTATACTTTCTTTTTCCAAGTCTGTCTGCTGGATGACTGTGAACTCCATAATAACAGAGACAATTTCTGCCTTGTTTCCCACTTTATGCCCAGTGCCTAACACAGTGTTTAGCACACAGAATTTTGACAGGGCAACTTATTTTTTTTGTTTTTGTTTTTGTTTTTTTGAGTCAGGGTCTCACTCTGGTTGCCCAGGCTAGAGGGCTGGAGTGCAGTGGCATGATCTTGGCTCACTGTAGCGTTGACCTCCCAGGCTCAGGTGATTCTCCCACCTTAGCCTCCTGAGGAGCTGGGATTACAGGCACACACCACCACCCCCGGCTAATTTTTTGTATTTTTAGTAGAGATGGGATTTCACCATGTTTCCCAGGCTATTCTCGAACTCCTGGACTCAAGCAATCAATTGGCCTTGGCCTCCCAAAGTGCTGGGATTACAGGTGTGAGCCACCACACCTGGCCTTGGCAAGTAAACTTAACACAACTGGAATTATCCCAGCTTACACTTGCTGCCTCAAGTAATTATTAATAGTCTTTTTCACTCTTTTTCACAGAATTTGAGTAATAAGTTGTATGAATACCATAATTACTGACTGATTGATTTATTGAACCAAAATGCCTAATTCATTGTCTCCCTCTATTTTTGTTCTAAAATCTCATTGAGACTCCTGATTTATTGGATTCCTCTTCTTTTCTTCTAATTTACTAACTCTCCCCAGACCTCTTTTAGCCTTATTTCTTGCCTAGCCAGTTTAGATTGAGCTCTTTGTTGAAAAGTACCCGATATTTCACCATTCCTCTTTTCTCCTCTGCCCTACAACCTTGCAAATCTCTATGCCTGAAATAATCCAATTGATTTCTTTGCTTCCTTACCTACATTGATATATTTTGTGATTTTTCTTTAGCAGCAGAGCGAGTTGGTGTCACTGTGAATTCATTGTCTCCTATCTCAGCTCAGCCCTCAGGGCTTCCTGGTAATGCTCCCATGTTGTTCCTGTCTCTGAAATCCTGGCAAACCTCAAACACAAGTCTGGTCTAGCACTGATCACACCGTATTGGGGTTTGTGTTTGTAAATCTGTTTATTGCACCAAACAGAATTCCCTGGGGACAGGGCCCTTTTCTTATTCATCTTTATTCCTCTAGCATCTAGCACATTTCCCAGCACGCTGTAAATGCTGGAAATAAGTGCATGAAAAATGAATGAATAAGGACTGGCATGAATAACAAGCACTAATGCAAGAAGCATAAGTAAGAAAAAGGAAGTTAATTGCAATTTTCATATTATGTGACAAGATTAGCACCTGACATAAACCTTTTAAACTATGGCAAAAGAGACAGCCATACATTTTGTTTCTTATTTATAAGGTATGTGAGATACAATAAGAATTGAAAGTATAGATACATCATAATAGCATTTAACTGTATTTTTGTGCTTACATCTAAATGGCCTCATATGCCTCTATGATATCTGTTCTAAAGAGCTAAATTACTTTGAGACTCAAGGATATCTGAACATTTTGTCACTGAAGGTTACTAGCTTACATATTCAAAATATATTCTCAGCCTTGTAAAATATATTCAGTTTTACTGAGTTGTTCTACTTTCTACCTTAGAAAAATCTCTTTCCTACATTTCTAACCATGTGGGCCATTATGTGGAAGTACTCAGGCTAATCCTAATCCTAATTCTGCTTGCCCACTGTTCATTTTCCCCATCCTACCTCTGGTGACTTTCCTGTTCTTAGTTGTTTTCAAGCTCTTGACCATTAGTAGTCTTAAATTCCTGGCCTCTCTCTTTATCACCAGTTATCCAAATTTCTAGATTATTCTGAATTTGGCAACCATGAGGCCTTTATCTCTTTGGCAGAGATTAATTCTTGTCTGTGCAAATCCTAGTCATAGTCCAACTGAGGTATCTTGTAGCAGTCATCATCTTAAATATCCAGGAAATTTAACAGATTCAACAATATGCTTTTCAGTGACTATATTGTCTGTGTCTAAAAGTCTAAAAAAAAACGTAGTACTACTTCACTATAATGTATTTTCTCATTAGGATTTAGGGTAAACAATTGCCTAGCAACTCAAGAAGTGTGTTTTTTGCTGTGGTAATGTTAAGTGGTGATCATCACCGAGGAACAGCTTAAATTCACCAACTGAGGAGATTCTATTCCTAGATCCTGCTATTCTGCCAGCAAGAAACATAAGCTGGAGAGAGAAGAGTTGAAATTAGAGACTGCCAAGTAATCTTTGGCAATGATGTGGGCCACATCTAGGTGTACTGAGGAGAAGGGCCATATTTATATAAAATAATGCTCTTCTTACTTAAATGTCTGAAGTATTACACTTCCATGTTTTAATATTAAATGTTTATTACTAAATATCTAAAATGTGAGAGGAAGCTGATGTAGAACCTTCAGAATGACCTGGGTTCTAACTGATTCTGACATTTACTAGGTGTGTGACTTTTAGCAAGCCACCAGCTTTCTCTGAGACTATGTCTTTATCTGTAAAATGAGAAGAGTAATACCCACTTTACTGGTTTGCTAAGATAATACATTTTAAAAAAAGACATTCAAAGTACCTGAGAGAACATCTGGCACAAAATAGGCAATTACTTAAAACAAATTTTCATTCAAGTTGTGATTCCAGTATTTTTTTCTGTCTTCTTATTCATCCGCCTGTACTTGGTCTCAGCATTTCAAGTTGGAGAAGGAAGTTAAATGGATTTTCATTTTAGTTTAAGAAATATGGAATTGGGCAGGTTTGCCAATAAGAGTAGGCTATTTAGATGAGTCTTATTTGATTTCAGGATGATGTCCAGCCTCATCGTTCAGCAGCATGAGTACTGCTTGTTCCAGAAGTGTATTGCTGAAAGAGTGGGGTCATACAAAGTCAGGTGTGGCTATCTCAAGAAATCCATGCCAGGGCACGGTTTTGGAAACATGGTCATCCAGTAACATTTATTGCTATTCTGTGCAAAGAAACTAAACTAGACAATGTGAAGTGAGCCAAAAGAACAGATCAAATAATATAATTTTATATCATCAAAAGTATTTATATTTGGACTAGAATTCCTAGATTTTACAACATTATTAAAGATCAGAGTCCAGTGCCTTCCTTTCAGCATCCAGTGCCTTCATTTTATGGATGAAGATACTGCAGCCTAGGAAGTTAAGTAACTTGCTCAAGTTAACAAAGGCAGTTCTCTTTACCGATAATCCGGTACATTTGCCATGCAACTATTCTGACAACACAATTTCTGGTCCTTGTAGAAATTTAAGGAGAAGTTGTCCAAATTTTACATAAGGACAACTCAAAAAGATAATAACCAATGTAATCATTGTTAGTTTTATAAAGGATGTTAAATTTATTATTGTAAAATATTTCCTTTTTTTTTTTTTGAGGCAGAACCTCACTCTGTCCCCAGGCTGGAGTGCAATGGCGTGATCCCGGCCCACTGCCTTCCAAGTTCAAGCAATTCTGCCTTAGCCTCTCGAGCAGCTGGGATTACAAGTATGTACCATCTACCACCATGCCCAGCTAATGTTTGTATTTTTAGAAGAGATGGGGTTTTACCATGTTGGCCAGGCTGGTCTTGAACTCCTGACCTCAGGTGATCCTTCCGCCTCAACCTCCCAAAGTCCGGTATTACAGGCATGAGCCACTGCACCTGGCCAAAAATTTCTAATAAATGTTTGCAAAGACCATATGCTATTGTCTATGATTTGCCTGGAAATTATTCTTGGTGCTTAAATGGCAGATTCTCCCTGTAGAATATGGATATCTCCTGAAAGCCTCTATATTTTCTCAGCTTTTTATTCTGACAGTGTCCCAAGAACTCTTACACAGACACCTTCCTAATCAGATCTCTGTGCTATCTCCTCTGCTGACAGTGGCCTCATGTAATCCCTCTGCACGGGGTAGACAGTGTCTTTCAGAACTCTGGAACTCCAGCAGATCCTCTGCTGGGGATATTGCTCCACCATATGCCTGCTTCTTGGGAGGGAGACTCTTCCCAAATTAGTCACTCTTCCTAAGCAGGAAGAGGACTTTCCCTCCACTCCTCAAGGCCTAAATAATCATCAAGTCCAGAGAGAAGGAAATAAGCCCCACTTACTTGCATGCTAAGGTGTCCTGGTAAGTTGCTGTTGCCTATCCCAGGATCTGCCTTTTTCTAGAGTCCTTAGAATGGTACCATCCATTTTCTTCTAAAGAAACCTATAACTGCAGGGTGTGGACTTGCCCTGGAAGCCCTAGGGAAACAGGGTTCACATAACAAAATGAAGTGATCCAACATCAGAAAATCTGGTTCACTTAGACATCCACAGTGCTACTATTAAGTGCCACCGTTGAGGGTATGATTGGCCTAGGGAGGTAGCTTTCACACTTTAGTATGCATCAGTATCACCTGGAATGTTTACACAATAGAAATCGCTGAACCCCAGTTCCAGAGCTTCTGATTCAGTAGGTCTGGGGTAGAGCGAGAGAGTTTGCCTTCTTAGCAAGTTCCCGGGTGACACTGATCCTGAAGGGTCACGAACCACATTTTGAAAACCCCTAGTCCTGGTATAGATGAGACCTAGAAAGAATCACAACAAAATGTAATAGTCTGACATCAGAATGTGTGGATTACTCAGTGAAACATGCAACTTGGTAAGTGTCACATAGTGAGGGTATATTTAGCCAAGGAATGTAAAGCTATATTGCAGTTAAGTTGAAAACTACCTTTATCTTAAAAATGGAAAACATTTCAGATTAAATATCATAGTGTGAGATGGTGAATCATCTCAAAAACTGCCAAGCCTTCCCATTGCACCAACTGTATTCAAATTTTCACAGAGAATAAAGAGCATTGTTTTCCAGGGCCATACAAAACAGTGGTCTTTGCATCCTATTGTAACACTATTTCCCCTTGTGCATCAGGAAGTGATTTCAGCATGCTTTTCTTTAAAGTCTCTTTCCCAATAGCTAATTCTGAATTTAGCCCGGATTCTGCTCAGATATAAGTTGAAACCAGAGTTACAATAAAGAGAAGAAATAATAATATTATTGGATAAATTCAATTGTAGATAACAGAATAGAAAAAAAATGTAGCCATTTATCTCCTTCTCTTATATAGAATAATTATGTCACTTAAATAACATCACTATTTATTATCACAGATTTACCTGGTCTCAAAAATTATCTAGAAGTTGTAATCAGTGATACATAGGAAGATAGAGTTGGAGAATGAAATGCTTCTGGCCATGTCTTATAGTTGTTCATGTATGCTGTCACTTTCCGATGACCATCTCTGAGACTGTCCTTTGCCTCTATTACACACTCTAAGTCTACCATAAAAAGGAGAGGAAAAATGTAGGGCATTGTCATTGTGGGGAGGAAAGCTTCCACCATGCCCCAGGTGCTCATCTCAAAGCACTTAGAAGCTTAAAGACAGGGTACAAGATCAGAACTATTTCTTTATGACTCTTAATCTTTCTAAAGGGAATCAGTAGAGAATTGGAAATCAGTGATTCTAATTTTGTGCCAAAGGCAGGTGATTTAAGCTTGTGGGAGAGCAGGGAGCCCATCAGAGCACAGGGAAAGTTCTGATGCGTACATGTGCATAGGAAGAAGATTGCTAACAGCAAGGAGGTTACCAATTGAGAGAGGTATAGGATCTACCAGGTGACCCAGATATCACATGAAAATGCCTACTTTGAAAACAAAACAAAACTTGTATTGGAACATATCTGTTGCTTTGCTTCTTTCCACTCCAGAAGTGAAATCAGATTCCTTCTCATGGCTGAGTCCCAATACTGAGACTCAGAAATCAAATTACTGAGTGGTACATCATCTTAAATAGAAGACTGAGCCTTAGAGTGCCCAGTGTCCATTAACCATCAAGTGATATTGCATTAATAAACCTAAGTAGAAGTATGATATTACACTGTAAATGCATTTGGAGGATTTTTATTATTCTAACCTAGTGAATGTGCCAGCATAATCTCTTTCAACCTTAGATAAACTGAGCTAGGTATTTAGAGAGATTATGTCTTCCAGGACCAGCCTAGGTTACCATTTAAGGCACTTATGCAGGCAGTAGTAAGCCTCCCTGCCTTAAACTTAGATAGATAGATCACACACACACACACACACACACACACACACACACAGAGAGAGAGAGAGAGAGAGAGATCAAGAAGCAGAGTTCTTAGGCTCTATATCCTGGGGGTCGGGGGAAGAGAAGCAGAGTTCATACCAGAATGTGCACACACACACAAAACCTAAAAAAAATTGTTTTTTGTATTTGTTTATAAATTTTACACAGATTGTATACTTTGTTTCTGTTTGCTATTTTACTCAACATCGTGTTTTAAAATTTCTTCATATTGCTAGATATAATATAATATAATATATAATATACATTATATTCTTCCCACTTTTGCATGAGAACATGGTATATCCCTCCATTTATTTTGGCCTTATTTGTAACCTTTAATAGAATTTTACATTTTTAAAATACATTTATTGTTGATCTATGTAGGGAGACTTGTTAATGTTTTTGTTACAGTTGTGATATTTTCTAATTGTCAGAATGAGGAACGCTATAGATTCTTATATGTTGATCTCATACTTGCTTCTTATTTCTTTATTTACTTAGTTTTGGGCTTGTCTTTTGTTGGCCTACAATGTTCTGTGTCAATCATAAGCACCTGTCTTATTCCCAAATGCTGAATGTAAAGGGAATGCTTCTAAAGTTTCTCCGTTATTATGATTTTTAATAGGCTTTTGTTAGATAACTACCAAAGTAGGGGAATTCCCTTCCATTTTTAGTTTGCTTATCAGCTTTTTATTATACGTAGTTGTTGGACTTTATCATATTCTTTTTCTACATCTGTTGAGTTGGTCAAATGACTTTCCTCCTTTAGATCTGGCCTTTCTGATTTTAACCATACTTGATCATGATGTGGTGTTATTATTATTTCTAGCATGTTGGATTCAGATAATATTTTTAGGACTTTTGCATTTATGCTTATATGTGAAATTGCCCATAATTTCTTTTCTTCTTTTTATCAGATTTAGTGTGAACACTATACTAGCATTATAAAATGAATTGAGTAGCTTTCCCACCAATAAAACAGTCTAGACTGAGCCAATTTTAGAAGGTCTTTTTGTAGTATTAAATAACTGGCCAGATTTTCTTAGTTATTAGTCTATTCAAGTTTTCTTTCACCTTGGGCAATTTTGAAATTTTATTTTTTTCTAAAAGTTGTTTCTGTTTCATCAACTTTTTTTCAAATTTACTAACTTATAATTCAGGGTATTCTCTCATAATTTAAGAAAAATTGTAAATTTTCCAGCTATTTTCACTTTTTTGTGCAGTATATTATTTATTCACACCTTCCTTCCTTTTTCTCTTGGTCAGCTTTTTCATTTAGTCTGAAGTCTTTTCAAATTTTCCTCATAATGTTCTAACAAAATTAATTTGTTGTCTCTTTAATCAGTTACTGAGAGAGGGTCAATTTAATAGAATGGGCAAGAGTTTCAAAAAAGACACTCAACGTGTGTGTGTGTGTGTGTGTGTGTGTGAATATTTTTGTATGCATTTTTCAAAGTTTAAATAACATAGTACTGCATTTCTTTAACAGTATGATCAGTTGAGCCCATTTACAATAATTGTTATTATAATTATTGCTGTCATCTTTTAGGTCATTTTACTCCTGACAGCACATTGTCTCAACTGCACTATGGATCTCTTGATTTCTACTTTAGGGCTTCTTTATCACCACTGCCTGACATACCTGCAGGAACCTCTCACCCTTATGACATAGGGACAAACCAAGAAGTACAGAGGACTTAACACCCATGGATAACCCTTAATCAATGAAGTATAGGAGCTAGAAGATAAATATTCGTCTTTTCTATCCCAGGAGTAGTAGACAATTCTGGAGTGCATTCTGTGTGCATCAGAAGTCCCTCTCTAGTGGATGGAGTCCTAGTTGCCCATTATAGTAATCAACTTGATGCACCAATAAATTGGCTTTCCTTCCCTGTTTCACTCTTCCCAGTCCCCTACCCCTGTTCCATGAGATACTTTTACAAAGTAATCTGCCTGCATACAAGACCTTGATTCAGGCTGTCTTTTTAAAGCAAACTAGGGTAAGACACTGCTTTCTTCCTGGGTTTTGTTTCTTTTTTCCTCTTCTGCCATCTATTGGATAATCAATTTGCTTCTGCTGTTTTGAAAGTTACTTTTATTTTACTTTTATTCTTCTGGTGGTTACTCTTAGGTTACTGAACCACCTAAGAGAAGGGAAGATAGCTAAAGCTTATTGATATCTCAGTCTTTCCCTCAAACAAATCAGTTAAGTTTCACTGGTTCTTATCATGCTTTGATCTATATCCATATGCCCCAAGTTCCTGTTTGTGTCTTTCAGCATTTTAATTCGAGGTTCGTAAAGATTCAGTGGGTTTATTTGTAATAATTTCTCATTTAGACAATAAGAAAGCCTATAATTCTTTACTCATTCGTACTTTTCATATCTCACTGCCTACTCCTGGATTGATCTCTCTTTTTTCTGGAGTATGGCCTGTAATAGTTATTTCAAAGGGATATATAATACATTTTCTGAAATTTATTTCTCCTCACACTTTTATAGTTTAGTTAGAAAATAAAGTTTTTAAGAGTTAATGTATTTTCCTTACAAACTTTGAAATATAATTGTCGTCTTCTAACCAGTGTTGCTATTCAAAACTCTAATGCCTATTTTTTTAATGTGATCTTTTTGAAATTCATATCTTCTTTTTGTCTCTGGAAGCTTTTAGAATTTTCTTTTAGTCTTTGATATTGTTAAATTTTGTTGTAATTTGTTATCTTTATTTCAAAATGCTCATGTTCCCTAGAGATCTAATTGTTTTTCATCTTAAGATCATCTTTATTCCTTGGCATAATCTACTTCCTTGGTTAATGACATTTGCCTGGAACAAAATTCTAGGCTTTGACTTATAGGGTGAGAGAGAAAGAGAAAGAGAGAGAGAGAGAGAGAGGGAGGGAGGAGGGGGAAGGATAGATGAGGCAAGGAGCATATATTTTAATCTGGATTCCATTATTTCCTGTTTTCCCTTTCAAGGGTCTACTTCCCTCTTGGGATTTTCTCAGTCACTCCACTAGAGACACTGTTCATGTCTCAGAACAATGCCTTTCTCTGTGATATCCTTTCTTGGTCAGAGAATGAGGTGAGGAATAGGAGAAATGGTCAGGGGCCTACTGGGCACTACCTCTTCTGACTTCTCACTCCAGCTAGATCCAAGCTCTATCCTATTTTCACATGGCTACCCCCAGTTGATACCTTTGCTTTCCATCTTCATGAGATGAATGTAACAGGCAGTGTTCTAGGAAGTTCATATACTTTCACTGTATGCATGTGCATGTGTGCACGATGATGCATACCAAACGCCCTGTTTTCCATAGCTCTGATTTCTATGCAAACTTGCAAGCCCTTGACAAACTTTCAACATTGAATAGAAGAGGCATATTCTCACTCTGGCCACAGCTTGACTGACACTGATTGTACCTCCAGTTTTGTGATACCACAGGAAAAAAGAGGAAAAAATAACATGCCATTAGCACTCTTAGTCCATTTTGTGCTTACATTTAAAAATACCTGAGACCAAGTAATTTATAATGAACAGAAATTTATTGGGTCATGGTTCTGGAGGTGGGGAAATTCAAGATCAAGGAACTGCATCTGGTGAGAGTGGTGTTGTTATTCCCTGGCAGAGAACAAAAGGGCAGAAGAATACATGTGAGAGAGCAAGAGATTGAACTCACAGCCTCAATCCCTTTTATAATCATCATTCATCCATTCATGAGGGTGGAGCTCTCATAATCTAAATGCCTCCCACTAGTCCCTATCTCCCAACACCAGAGCATTGGGGATTAAGCTTCCAATATATGCCTTTTGGAGGACACAGTTAGCAAATTTTCTATCTCAATCCATATCCCAATTGTAGCCTGCTAGTCCTCCCTTCCATCCTCACCACCATTTTCTCTCTACATTGGTACTACCTTTTAATTCCTAAGGACCACTCACAGGGTTTGTTTTCATTACTGAGCATGGCTCTGGGTTCCATAAATTTCCATTTCTCTCTTCTGGTGTGCCCAGAGTTGGGTGAGACAGGAGCTGGCAACCTACTCTTAGTTTCCCATCTGGCCCAGAGCTGGTTTTGCTTTGTTCTTAAACTCTTGTGTGGCTATTTAACTTTCTATGAATGTATTTAGGCAGATTTATATTTTTTCCCAAGACCCATCACTCTACTCTACCAAATGAATTAAAAAACTAACTTACTATGGAAATAATAGATCCAGCTTAAAAGAGGCAGCATAGCCTAGTGATGAATGGTATGAAGGTATGGTGTCAGATGGCCAGGGTTCACATCCCAGCTCATGAGGCCACTAATGGTGTGACTTTGAATAAGCTACTTAATCTCTCCAGATCTCAGTTTTCTGATCTCTAAAATGTAAGTGGCTAATACAGATCTTTTCCCCTTATTTTTCTTTACCAGCTAGGCTGTGTTGTGGACCTTCCATTTCATGTAGGCAGCAGTCAGGTGGCAAGGTGTGGTGGAGCTGAAATATGGTGGCTTTCTTAAAGAGAAAAATACAAAATTATGAAAGGGGCTTGTGTAAGTAAAAGCCCCTGAGACTTAAATCTTCATGAGCCTCACTGCAAATTTCCTAGACTACAGTGGGAATGAAACTAGATTCTACTTTAGTGTTACCCTATAATGTTATTGTGAAGCATTTTTAATTAATATAGACCCTGGAAAATAGTAAGTATGCAATAGGGTTAGCTTTCCTTATTCTGGAAGGAAAAAAATGTAAGTAGGGATCTGTGTTTAAATTCGTGTGGAAATACTACACACACAGTCTTTCACTCTTAGAGTTTCACAATACATGTTAACATATTGTAATTGTAACACAGTAATTCTTTTAGAGTTTATTTATTATTTATTATACTTTAAGTTCTGGGGCACATGTGCAGATCGTGCAAGTTTGTTACATAGGTATGCACATGCCATTGTAGTGGTTTGCTGCGTCCATCGCCCCATCACCTACATTAGGTATTTCTCCTAATGCTATCCCTCCCCAATCCCCCCACCCCTGCTATTCCTCCCCTAGCCCCCCACCCCCCAGGCCCTGGTGTGTGATATTCCCCTTCCTATGTCCATGTGTTCTCATTGTTCAACACCCACTTATGTGTGAGAATATGCGGTGTTTGGTTTTCTGTTCTTGTGTAGCACAATAATTTAAGTGTGCAGATAATTTATAGCTTCTTCATTTTGTAGTTGATCTGGTCTTCCCAGTGCCCACCACCCACTGCTTAGAAGAAGAAAACAAAAACAATGCCCAATCCAATCTGAAGTTCTAGCCAATATTTTAAATAATTCTTTTAGATAGCGCTAAACTTCTCTTGCGTAAAATACTGTCTCTTATCTGGCCTCTCGCTCCCACAAGAAAGCCAGATATATGAGGAGAGAAGTGTGTGGCTTATAGGATCTGAAAGCATATGAGAAGAGACGATCTCTTTGGATCCACAATGAGTGTGCTCCATTCGCTGTCTCCTTTTCAGGCTGGCAACGTTCCCTTTTTGTTTGGTTGCTAACGTAGGCTGCTGGTACTTTCTGGATTAGAAGGGGCTTCCTATGGTACCCACTGACTGACTCAGCCTTTTACCTCCTATTGGTGCTATAAACCGGTGCATCTCAAGTTTTAACATGAATAAGAATCACCTGGAAAAATAATTTAAACACAAATTCCTGGGCCTCATGCCCTCCACAAGATTCTGATGAAGCAGGTTTAGGGTGAGGCCTGCAAATTTAAATTTCTAACCAGCTCCTAGGTGACGATGATGATGATGCTAACTGAAAGTACAAGTTTTCTGCATACTTCCAGGTAGTAAGGCTCCCTTCTGAAACCTGTGACTGCCACAAAGTCCTGTCTAAGAAGTCTACCTTCTAGGCACCTTCTGACTGTAGTGCTCCATGGCACCTTCCTTGCCACAACTACCACTGGAAAGATTCTCAGCCCAACTGAGTAAGTACTGAGTCTAATCTGTACCACCCAGGATTCAAAGTAGCTTGGGAAAGCTCAACCTCTTGACCTCGCTCTGCTTGACCATGCCATATCAATATTTCCTGGATGCAACTGCTCCATGTTGGCCTAGGGGAAGCCTGAGAGAATTCCTTCTAGGGGACAAGAGCTGCTCCTCTGCCTTTGGTGTTTCACTCACTTCTTAAACACTCCTCTCCATCTCCAGGCCAAAGCCAAGAGAGCAGAAAGTGGTTCACGTATCTGTTTCTATCACCCTCTACCTCTCTCCTTTGCATCTCCTTCCCTTAGCTACCAGACCTGAGAAAGGGAAGGATGTTCTTTCATTGTTTCTACACCACAATCGTTTGTTTTTATTTATTATTATTTCGAGATGGAGTCACACTCTGTTGCCCAGGCTGGAGTGCAGTGGTGCAATCTCAGCTCATCGCAACCTCTGTCCCCTGGGTTCAAGCGATTCTCCTGCCTCAGCCTCCTGAGTAGCTGGGATTACAGGCATGCACTACAATGCTTGGCTACTTTTTGTATTTTAAGTGGAGACAGGGTTTTGCCATGTTGGTCAGGCTGGTCTCAAACCTCTGGACTCAAGTGATTTGCCTGCCTTGGCCTCCCAAAGTGCTAGGATTACAGGCATGAACCACCATGACTGGCCTGTTAAAAATATTCTAGTAGTTTCCCATCTCTACAGAATAAAAGCCAAGGCCTATAAGATCCTGCATCCCTAGGCCCCTGGTCCACCCGATCCTGCATGCCTAGTTCTTCTCATGTTCCCTCCTCTAGCCACAATGGCCTTCATGCCCCTCGAACCCCCAGGCACGCTGCCTTAAGGCCTTTGCTACAACTATTAATAACTTCTTGGGAACACAGATTGGAAAACAGACTAGTGAATAGTTCAATTTTCCTCAAAATATGAGATACTATCACTTTGTTAAACGGAAAAGTAAAAGGCACATCTTTAAACAGAACTCAAGTACTTGTAAAAATAAAAGGTAACTATCATCAAAGCAATTAAAATCATTAAAACCTGAGTATTACAGCTAGAAAGACTTGGGCTGGAACCCTAGCCCCTTACTTGCAGGGTAATACTGGGAAAATGACAACGTCTCTAATCCTCCTCATCACATAAATTCAATAAGGCAGTCCTCACTTCTCACATTTCTTTTATGTATACAGTTTAGTTACAATGGTTTAGTTAAATAATGCCAGTGCCCAATGGCATGATTCAAATTTTGGTTACCATGGTATATTAACTGTGAGTGATTGCATAAAACACAAACTGCTACCAGCTCTTCAAGTCCTCAAATCACTATGTAAATAACAATGCATATCTTGATTAGTGACAAGTCACATCATTTTTTAAAAAGCCTGATGGCTATTAGTCACTGTGCATCTATCATTCAGTTCACACTCAAACAGTAAACATGTAGTTGTGATATGGCTCCGTTGAGTGGAGGAACACCAGGGTTCTTGGTCTACATGGCGGTTTAGATAAAATGACAGGGACAGTCGTGGAGTGGTTTTAAGGAGCAGAGAGTTTCATAGGCAGGAAAGAGAATAGAAGGCAGAAGGAAGAGGCTCCCCCGTACAGCAACAGAAAGGGGCTCCAAAGCCAAAAGAGGGAACCCTGCATTTAGGTAATAGCTAGTTATACGCAATGGCTAGAGGAGGTGGTGTCTGATTTTCATAAGGTTCACGGGATTTGTTCGACTAGGTTTGTCATTCACGTAGCTCATGAAAAAAAACTGACACTCCCACCCTAGCCTTTTAATATGCAAATGCAGGGTGCCATGATGTCCCACACATGTGGGGATATGTGGGGCAGCCATGCTGCCAAGCACATGGTCAAGGGCAAGAGGACAACAGTAGGAGTCGCCATGTTGGGTGGACCCAGTCTCTAAGGGCTTACATTTGCATATTAAAGGTTGCCAGCCGGGTCTAAGAGCCAGGGCTTTCATGCTAGACAAGACCTGCAAAAAACCTTCCAAGGACTCTTTTTTCGTATCTGCATAAAATAATTTCTCAATAACTCCTACCACAGTTGATATTGATTCCTTGGCTCCCAGTGACAAATCCATGTGACATTTTGAAAAAAAAAATAGATAATCAAAAGAAAAAATTGGCCAAAAAGATGAAGTGCAGCAAAGAAATGAAAAGTGGTAATGCTGGTAATGAAATTCAAATTGAACATACATGGAGTTATAGGAGAAATAGTAGGCTGAGGGAATGTTGACATTACTTCCAAGTGAAAGACCCTAGATATGTAACCAGAGGAACTTTGTAAAGGCAGACTTATCAACACAAATGGGTAAAGTAGTTGTAATGAAAACAATGAAGCTGTCTCAGAGCAGGGGTCCCCAACCCCAGGGCCGCGGACCAGTACCAGTCTATGGCCTGTTAGGAATCAGGCTACACAGGAGGTGGTGAGCAGCGGGCAAGTTTATTCACTGCCTGAGCTCTACTTCCTGTCAGATCAGTTGCAGCATTAGATTTTCATAGGAGGGCAAACCCCACTGTGAACTGCTCATCGGAGGGATCTGGGTTTCATGCACCTTATGAGAATCTCCTGATCATCTGAGGTGTAACAGTTTCATCCTGAAACTG
>CAUYLG010005743.1:0-44243 GCA_963573385.1 Cacajao melanocephalus | reverse complement strand
GGTATTGATCTTTATTTATTTATTTTTTTAAAGATGGGGTTTCACCATGATGGCCAGGCTGGTCTTGAACTCCTGACCTCAGGTGATCCACCCACCTCAGCCTCCCAAAGTGCTAGGATTACAGGCGTGAGCCACTGTGCCTGGCCTTCATTGCTCTTGGAATAAAGAAATATGGCAGGGCGAGGTGGCTCACGCCTGTAATCCCAACACTTTGGGAGGCTGAGGTGGGCGGATCACGTGGTCAGGATTTCGAGACCAGCATGACCTACGTGGTGGAACTCCCTCACTACTAAAAATATAAAAATTAGCTGGGCGTGGTGGCGCCTGCCTGTAATCTCAGCTACTCGGGAGACTGAGGCAGGAGAAGCGCTTGAACTCAGAAGGTGGAGGTTGCAGTGAGCCGAGATCTGCACTCCAGCCTGGGCGACAGAGCGAGACTCTATCTTAAAAAAAAAAAAAAAAAAAAAAAGGAGGCCTGTAATCCCAGCACTTTGGGAGGCCAAGGCCGGAGGATATCACAAGGTCAAGAGATCGAGACCATCCTGGCCAACATGGTGAAACCTCATCTCTACTAAAATACAAAAATTAGCTGGATGTGGTGGCATGTGCCTGTAGTCCCAGCTACTTGGGAGGCTGAGGCAGGAGAATTACTTGAACCCAGGAGGCAGAGGTTGCAGTGAGCCAAGATCATGCCACTGCACTCTAGCCTGGTGCCTAGCGACAGAGCGAGACTCTGTCTCAAAAAAAAAAAATGAAATACTTAGTGTGGCCTTCAGGTTCTGCAGGACCAGGCCCTGCCCACCTGTCCAGCCTCCCTGTACTCCAGTCAAGCCCCCAGTGCTTTGCGGCCTCCGGGCTTTTACCCTGTGGTTTCCACTGCCCAGAGCACCTTCCCCTCTGCTTTTACTCCTCTACACACCTCCTCTCCTGACACTCTGCCTATGCCCAATCTACCTGAAGCCTGCTTTATTATTCTCTCCCTCGTCGCCTTTTTCTTTTCTTTTTTTTGAGACAGAGTCTCGCTCTATCGCCAGGCTTAGGGGCAGTGGCACAATCCCAGCTCACTGCAACTTCCATTTTCCAGTTTCAAGCAATTCTCCTGCCTCAGCCTCCCGAGTAGCTCGGACTACAGGCACACACCACCATGCCCAGCTAATTTTTTGTACTTTTAGTGGAGATGGGGTTTCACCATGTTGGCCAGGATGGTCTCGATCTCTTGACCTCGTGATCCACCCGCCTCGGCCTCCCAAAGTGCTGGGATTACAGGCGTGAGCCACTGCGCCCGGCCCCCCTTTTTCTTTATAGCACTTACCACAATATGCAATTACGTATTTGTCGGTACGCTTATTTTTAAATTATCTTTCCTCACTAAAGGTCTGTTTTCCCCCACAGGCCCTGTGAGCGGGGAGAGCTTGTCTGTTTGATTCATTTCTGTGTTTCTAGTACCTAGCAGCATGCCCAGCTCCTAGGAAACTCTCAGGAAACAATATTAAACGAATACATGAAAAAGTTCCTCACCTCCCCGGTCCCACACTCAGAGCGGGGACTTGCTTGCCCAAGGACTCTCAACACTGTTTCCCTACTCCCCGACCTGGGTGCTCTGCCCTCAGCCATAGCACGTGGCTTCTCATGGTGCAGGAGAGGGAGGCCCTGGCCCCAGGGCACCCTGGTCTTGCAGGGAGAGGAGGCTCATAGGCTGTGAAGCGTGACCACTGACTGTCAGCACTGGTGGAGGGAGAGGCCGCTTTGGGCTACACAAGGAGCTAAGTGTTGCTAAAGTGCTGGGTGCCAGTGGGCAGAGAGGGCGGCAAACTGTGCTGTGGGTTCTTCTCAGAGGAGCACAGGTGGTAAGGGGTAGGGGCCATGGCTTAAAGGGCCTCTAATACTGCTTTGGATTTTATTCTGGGCAAGAGGAAGGGCTGCAGCTAAGGTGAGGGTTTTTTTTTTTAGACAGAGACTTGCTCTTTTGCCCAGGCTGAAGTGCAGTGGCATGATCTTGGCTGACTGCAACCTCCGCCTCCTGGGTTCAAGCAATTCTCCTACCTCAGCCTCCCGAGTAGCTGGGATTACAAGCACGCACCATCACGCCCGGCTAATTTTTATATTTTTAGTAGAGGCAAGGTTTCACCATGTTGGTCAGTCTGGTCTTGAACTCCTGATTTCAGGTGATTCACCCGCCTCGGCCTTCCAAAGTGCTGGGATTGCAGGCATAAGCCACTGCGCCCAGTCTATTTTGTTGTTTTTTTAAGCAGGGCATTGACATGATAAAAATTTTGTTTTAGAAGAATCTCCTGGCTGGGCGCGGTGGCTCACGCATATAGTCCCAGGACTTTGGGAGGCCGAGGCAGGCAGATCATGAGGTCAGGAGTTTGAGACCAGCCTGGCCAATATGGTGAAACCTCATCTCTACTAAAAATACAAAAATTAGCCGGGTGTGGTGTCGCACGCCTGTAGTCCTAGCTACTCGGGAGGCTGAAGCAGAATCGCTTGAACCCGGAAGGTGGAGGTTGCAATGAGCCGAGATCACGCCACTGCAGTCCAGCCTGGAAGACAGAGCAAGACTCTGTCTCAAAAAAAAAAAAAAAAAAGAAGAAGAAGAAGAAGACTCCCCTGGCAGAATTGTAGAGGGTGGATCGGAGACAGGATCATCACTTTCTGAGGGCTTCCTGTGGCTAAGTGCTGTGTGCTGAATGCAACTTATTTTACTTAACTCTTGTGAGGTGTTATTTATAATTGCTATGATATGGATTAGAAACCTGATACTTATGGTGACCCTCTTCATTGGAAAACTGTCCCTTCCCATTCCTTAGGATTGAGGGACTGTCACTGTGCCCCACCTGTGCTGACAGCAACTAGTCCAAGGGATGGTCGTGTGAGCAAAGCAGAACAGAGTTGAGTCTCGGAATGTTGAAGATAGGGACCCTGGGTCTCTCTTCTTCTTTTTTTCCTTTTGGCAGCCACCGTTTGGTAGCGGCCATGACAGGGATCACAGGAAGTCTCTCTTCTTTTTGGATCTCAAACTGTAACTATGTAAGCTTGGGGCATCTGAAGCCAATTTCCCATGACTTGGAGAAAACTGTGTGACAGGATTGAATGTGGCTGATGCACCAAAGAAACAGATGAGGCCAGGCGCGGTGGCTCATGCCTGTAATCCCAGCACTTTGGGAGGCTGAGGCAGGTGGATCACCTGAGGTCAGAAGTTTGAGACCAGCCTGGCCAGCATGGCGAAACCCTGTCTCTGCTAAAATTACAAAAAGCTGGGTGTGGTGGTTCATGCTTGTAATCCTAGCTACTCGGGAGGCTTAGGCAGGAGAATCCCTTGAACCTTGGAGGCGGAGGTTGCAGTGAGCCGAGGTTGTGCCACTGCACTCCAGCCTGGTGGACAGAGTGGGGCTCTCTCTCAAAAACAAACAAAAACAAAAACAAAAAAAACTAAGATTCAGAGAAAACAGGTAACTTGCCTGAAGTCACACACCCCGTGAATGGAACCAGGACTCAAGCCCATCTTACTCTAACACCTGTGCTAGTCTCACTGTCATGTCCTGATGGTAGAGAGACCTGGACAGGTGAAGCCGATGCCCCATAAAACCAGGTGAGCAAGGAGAAGGCCTGGTCTAGGGTAGCGGCCTGGGGAAGGAGGGGAGAGTTTGAGAGAGATCATGATGGAATTTGGGAAGACTTGGTATAGACCTGAGTGTGAAGGCTTGGGGAGGGAGTTGGGGGAGGATCCAAGGGGCCTGGAAGATTTAGAAGCCAGGGGCAGAGAACATGCGGGAGATTCAGGCAGGGAGGAAGGATGGTAGCAGAGATGGGCTTGTCTCAGACGTAAAGGGCTGACAGGCAGGATAGGACCTCTCACCCAGAGGCCCAGGCAGCTGCAAGGCCAGCTTGTGGGTGTTGATGAGCTCATCTGGAACACTGTGGGAGGCCAAGGCCAGGCCTGGGGTCACCCATGGGGTGAAGTTGGAGGAGAGAGAAGCAACAGTTGGAGGAGGAGGAGGAAACCGTGGCACTCTGATGGTAAGTATGGGAGGAGAAGGTGGGAGTCAGCTCCTCAGAGCCCAGCGGTACAGCGGAGAGGTCAGGAGGAGGAGGCCCTGGTGACCCTGGAAGCCAGAGCAGGACTCCAAGGAAGGACCTTGGAGGACGGAACGTGAAGGTGATGCTTATGGATTCAGCAGTAAATTAAGGGATGGTGATTAGAAGGGTGACCAGAAGGACTGTTCCCTCCTGTTGTATAACTCAGTTCCATGCTGGGGAAATACAAGTCTTTCCCACACTACATTTCAGAGGCAAGGTTGAACTCAGGTGACTTATCTACCCCCTGCCCAATGAACCAGAGACGGGATTTATTTTTTTAAAACATTTTAATAAAATTAACAAATAAATATTCTAAACCGTATAGGCTACAGGGACAAAGGGTAGAAGCCAGAGGGGCCAGTCTTTCCTGCTCAGGCCCTCGGGTCCCCTTTAGAGAGACCCTGCTCTGGGGGCTGGTTCGGGGCTGGGACTGCTGGCTTGGGGAGGCGGGGAGTGAACCCGGAATGGGTGATCTGGACTCTTGCAAGCCTTCCCTCTTTGTTGGTGTAGGGGAGGGGGGAAGAGGTCCAAGAAAGCAAGATCCTGCAAGAGGCATCCCAGTGACCCTCAGAAGTGACTGGGTAAGGGGAGCGCTATCCTAGAAGGAGGGAGTGGGAGGGAGGGGACAGTGAAGCAGGGTGGTGAGCATGGCTGGTCGGGGGCAGTGGCTGCTCTTCTACCCATGGCCACTCACTCTCGGACGTAGACCCTGGTGCACACAACATCATCCGCCGTCATGGTCTGGAAGAACAGAAGTAGTTGTTAGCTGGAGAGGGCCCTGGGGTCCTGTGGCTTTGGAGGAGAGGGTTGAATGGAGGTACTCTGCTCGGCCTCCAGGTTCAAACCTGCTTCTTGGCTCAAGATCAGTGGGCAGGAGCTGGTCCCAGAATGCCCAGGCATCACTGGAGGGAGGATGGCAATAGTGTCCCCGGGGCCCGTCCCCCTCCTCAAGCCAGGAAGATCTCCCTGGAGAACTGCTGGGGCCCCTCAGTACATGCCCTCTGTCGCCCAGGCTGGAGAGCAGTGGCGTGATCTCAGCTCACTGCAACTTCCACATCCTGGGTTCAAGCAGTTCTCTTGCCTTAGCCTCCCAAATACCTGGGATTACAGGCGTGCACCACCACACACGGCTAATTGTTTTGTATTTTTAACGGGCTTTCATCATGTTACCCAGGCTGGTTTTGAACTCCTGACCTCAAGTGATCCGGCCACCAGCCTCCCAAAGTGCTGGGATTGCAGGCGTGAGCCACCGTGCCCAGCCAGAACACCATTTCTAGTTCACACGGGCACTGTATGGGGTAGGGACAGCTTAGTTCTGTCCAAACAGTCCCATCAGGAGGGTGCGGAGTCCAGCCATGGGTGTTCTTGAATCTCCTGCACCCTGGGGTCTCCCAGAGAATCTCAGAAGGTAGCGCTGGGTTTGCTATTAGTGGGGAGGAGGCGGGACTTACCAGGATCAGCTCCCCATCATTGGTCAGTTCTCTAGTCCAGGAGGTTTTGGGGCCCTCTCCCTTCAGGAGCCTCTGCTCGCAGACCATTTTATTCTCACTCTCCCATTTCACCAGGCTCTGCAAGAGACAGGTGGCCAAGTGGGCTGGGCCCATAGCAGGGGCAATGCAGTGACAGGGAGAAGGGAGAGAGGCCCTTTCTAGCCCCCACCACTACCTAGGGACTTTCCCCAGTGGGAACAGAGAGAAGGTAGGGAAGCCTGGGAAATGGCAGGTTGAGAGGCAGGGCAATGATGCCGCGACCTGGAGCCCTCCTGGCACCCACCTTACAGGGCCTCCCGTCCACAGTCTGCTCCTCAAACTCCTCCCCGACCTTGAAGTTAATCTCCGTGGTGCGCACGGTGGTGGAGGTTTTGATGTAGAAAGTGTCTCCCTCCTGTTTGATCTCCACTGCTGGCTTGGAGGCCGCGGCCACAGCGATCTTCCTCAGCATCACATTCACCCCTGTGGGGAGAGTGGAGGGGCTCACCTTTTGGGGGGCTTTGGGCACCTCTCTCACACCCTCCCCATGAGACAGTTGGAGCAGGCTGATCTGTGACTTGCTTGGGGTGGGTGTGTTGGGGGGTGCATCTGCTTGGTGCCTGGGTGTCCAGGAAGATGCCTTGAAGGAGGTGGCAGGTGGTACAGCCTGAAAGATGAGGGGGCTTAGGGAAGAGGGGCAGAGAGGCAGTGGCCTGCCCCTGGGAGCCCTGTTCCTAGCTGTGGCCCCACCTTGTTGAGTCAGCAGGCCTGGATGGGCTCCCCACCTCTCAGCTCTTCAGTCCCAGAATGCCCAGAGGCGGCTTCTCTCCAGTCCCCCCTCCCCCAACAAACATCCTGCTACCGGCTCCCCTTGTCCCTGTTAGCCTCACTTTTGGCCTTTTGTCTACCCTGTTGACAGCTCATGAGAGTCACTGGGTCTATCCCCTGCCCAAGCACAGGCCAGGCCCCCTCACTCACGTTCTGGGAAGTAGGGGCCACTTCCCTCTCTGCCCTAGCTACCCACCCTGTCTAGTGCTAGATAGGTCTTCATTTGCCCAATTTCTGCCCTTCCCCAAAATGAGGAGCAGGGATTCCCAGCAACAAAAGAGCAGGGGCAGCTCCTTCCCTCTACAGAATGGTCAGCAACCTGGGAAGACAGAGGTTCTGGGGTAAGGTCCATTAGGCTGTGACATCCTCCTGGCTCAGCCCCTTTGTAGGGTGGGTGACTCAGAGCAAATGGCTTAACCTCTCTGAGCTTAATAGATTCCTCAGCTGTAAAATGGAAATAACAGCTTCTTCAAAAGCCAATCAAGGTTGGGCACAGTGGCTCACACCTATAATTGTAGCACTTTGCAAGACCAAGGTGGGTGGATTGTTTGAACTCAGAAGTTTGATATCAGCTTGGGCAACATGCCGGAATCCTGACATTACCACCACCACAAAATAGCCAGGGCCAGGCGAGGTGGCTCACACCTGTAATCCTAGCACTTTGGGAGGCCAAGGCGGGTGGATCGCCAGGTTAGGAGATCAAGACCATCCTGGCCAACATGGTGAAACCCCGTCTCTACTAAAAATACAAAAAATTAGCTGGATGTGGTGGCATGTGCCTGTAGTCCCAGCTACTTGGGAGGCTGAGGCAGGAGAATTGCTTGAACCTGTGAGGCGGATGTTGCAGTGAGCCCAGATTGCACCACTGCACTTCAGCCTGGGCGACAGAGTGAGACTCCATCTAAAAAAAAACAGAAAAGAAAAACAAAAAGCCGGGCTGGGGCTCAGACAAAGCCGCCTGCATTAGGCACTGTGCTCATCTGCCCTTCTGGAAGACTCCCATGCCCCTGTCCCCTCAAGGGAACCCCCTCTGCCATGAGAAGAAGGGATAGAGAAGGAGCCTGCTCTCCCCGCTCTGCCTGATGTGTCCCCTACTCCAGGATCCTCCACTCCTCCTCACAGGGTCTGGCCATCTCATTCAGCCTCTGTGGATTCAGACTCTCTGTGCACCTCCTTATCCCAGCCCAGATTGGACCCCTTCTCCCTGCTCCCCAGTTATTAACTGGAGTGGGAGAGACAGGAGACAGCACCCCTCTGACAGGAAGATGTGCAGAGCAGGGGGCCCTTCTGGATGGGGCCCAGGTCTAAGCTCCACACGCCCACCTCTCCCGGCCTGACCCACCGCCCTGCACTGGAGTAGAGCCAGGGACGCAGTAGGCAGGGGTGAAAGGGCCCTGCGCCAGGCAGCAGGATTTCCCTGCCCCTGATCTGGCCAACTCCCTGGCCCTCCTTCAGACCTGGGTTCCTAGAGAAACAAATCCTCTTTCCCCTCAGCACCAAAGCATACCTACCCTACTCCAAACAGAAGAGAGATGGAGAGGAAGCCCTGCCCCTGGGGAGCCCAGAAGCCTCGCTGTGGGCTGCTGAACTCCTGGGTCTAGGAGAAATGACTGAGGTCCCCAAGTCCTATTGAGACGGACCCTTGACTAGAGCTAAGAGGGGTGTGCCAGGACCGAAGTTCCTACAGAGGCAAGCCTGGGTTCAGAGGAGACATCCCTCCACGAGCCCCTGGTGCCCACAGAGCTGGGGGCGGCTGGCTCAGGACTGTGTTTGTCTAATGGATCTGTTTTTAATCTGCCCCCTGCAGGGCCTGAGGAGGGCACGTGGCTCAGAGAGACCCTGCAGGGAGGACAAACAGACTGAAGACAGCAGGACTGGGGCCTGGGGGTGGGCCAGGCCACCACCTCATCCACTGGGGACAGGGGCCAGAATCCAGAGAAGATGAGGAGGGAGCGGCAGCTAGGATTTCCAGAGGGAAAATTTCTGATTATTGTCTTTAAGTTTGGCAAGGGCAGAGCAAGAAAGACTGACATGATTACAAGAAGTATTGTGGTTAGTTAGCAGGAAGAACAGCAAGGAATGATGGAAATCCCTGCTCTCTCCGCAGCATTCCAGACCCTTCTTAGTCCCAGACTCATTCCTATAGTCCAGGTGCCCTCCCTCCCTGCCCCCCTCCCCCCCTGCTCCCCTCCCCCAGCCCAGCCCAGCCCAGCCCAGTCCAACTATCGTCTCTGTTCAGTGCAGGAATTGAAGGCAGCAGGCCTGCCCTTAGGCTCACAGTGGCTGGGTCCTTAACTAACGTCCCTCTCTCCCCCACAGCCCTCTCGCTATCACCAGGTCCTGGCCCTCTCCCCTGCCCCAGCCGTCTAGCCCAGTTGGCCCAGAGGGCACACTGAAGGTGGGCTGGGAAAGTGGGAAGGGCAGTCTGGGTTGACTCAGTTTCCCCCACCTTTGACCAACACACCCAGTTGGGCTGCAGCTGGTCTATGGGGAGGGAGGGAGGGAGGTGGGAACCTAGATTTTGGAATGTGGGATTGGGGTTTCACACGAAACCATCTGTTGAAATCCAAGAAAGTGATAATTATCCCGAGCGATTTTAGGACTCTGGAGCTGCTCGCTGTAGGAAAATAGTTGGCTCACAGATAGGGGGTGGGGAGAGCAGAGTGGAACGTGCAGAGCGGGAGGAAAGGGAGGCTGGGGGCCCTGGGGCAGCAGTTCACCTGGTGGGCGGAGCTGGGCGCCGAGGGGTATTGAACCTGCCCCCGGCCAGGGATTAGGTTACCGGCAGGGGCACCGGGAAGGAGATTGGAATGTCTCCGAGGGGCTGGGCAGGGTAGGGAACCGGGCTCCCAGTCTGGATACCAGTCTCCACTAGCCCGCAGCTTCTGAACCGCAGAGAGCCAGGTGCCTCGGTCCGCCGAGTCCAGGCGCTGAGGCCAGCCTCCCCTTCCCCCAGAGACCGACCTCGCGCTTCTGGTTTCTACTTGATTTACAGGCTGTGAGTCACCGCAGCGCTGGCACCGGTGGGACCCCGCAGGAGAAAGCGGGATTTAGGCGTCGGGCGCAGCGCCCCGGGACCCGGACGCTTCTCGGGGATGCAGGCGCCTAGTGTCTCACGCCCTGATTGTGGTGCCTTTTTCTTTCTCATCCCTACCTTGGAGGACTCCAGAGGTCCCCTTCCACCGCCTGGGCCCTCGAACTTTTCCTTACCCAGCACTTTGAGCAAATCCTCGAAGTTTTCCGATCGGATGATTTTCCAGTTACCAGAGAAGTTGGGCATGGTGGCGGCGCGGGCGGCGGTCTCCTGGAGCACTGGACACTGAGTCTTTTAGCCGAAAGAGACGTCGCCGTCGCCTTTGTCGGATCGTGAGATTCAGGGACCAAGACACGTCCAGGGACAACCCCAAAGCTGGCCAGGGCTCCCGGGCAGAGAGCTTTTATACCCTGTATGGAACCGCCCCTGCCCAGGATTGAGGCGCCCCGCCTCCCGCTCCGCCCCCACCACCTGGGGGCCCCTGCGCCCCCGCCACCAACGTCTGGATCTAGCCCGTCTGTGGATCTAGGCTTCTCTGGGGACCGAGATAGGCTTCTCCTGCGCTAGTGGGTGGATGGGGAAGCGGACGCGAAGCCAGCACTTGAATTGCGCTCTCCGCGGAGGCGGGGGAAGCCAGCTGCGGGCGAAGATGCTCTGGGCTCGTGTATGGCTGTCCCCCACCCGAGTTCCTCACGCCTCGCCTGTTCCCTACCCGTCCCCAACCTGACTCGGTGCATTCGACTCCTTGGCGCCGGACACCTGGCGACCCCACCCGCGGGCGGACCCCGGATTTTGAGCCGTAGCTGGCGGGGGGAATGGGCAGTTAAGCCCAGGCTCCCTGGATCCGTGGGACCGCTCCGAACTCAGAAAGAGGCTGGGGAGCTCCGGGGTTCGAGGGTGAGGGATCTAAGTGAGGCAACGGCGCCCCCTGCTGGAACAACTCGGAGAGGCTGGGCGGGGGCGGCACCGTCCCCTCACCCTTCCACCCCGCTTCGGGCTCCAGTCGTGCCCGGGACGCTGGAAGTAGGCGCCAGGCGACTCGCTCCCCTAAATGTGCTGGGCGGCCATCGAAGGGTTAAGCAGGAGCCCAGGGCGCGAGCCTGGGAGGGCAGAGGTCACAGCCAGTCACTTGACGCGAGGTCTTTATTAAAGCGCTTTCCCTGCCGCTTCGCTCCCCAGACCCCGAGGGGGTCTCGGTAGGCGAAAGGGAGGGAGGCGGGGGCAGCGGCGCGGAGCCCTGGCGAGCTGCGCTGCCACCTAGACGGGAGGGGGGATGGGTGCCCGGGGAGAAGGCGGAGCAGGGTCTCAGGTGTCACCATCCTGAGCTGTAAAACGGGCGGAAGGAGCGACCTCCCTCCCTTGGCGAGCGGCTTTGAAACGGGAGATCAAAGAGGGTGGGGGAGGGCACGGCTTCCCGCAGAGACCCGAGTGGGAGTGAGCGAGACCCCAGTGGAGATGGCAGGGAGACACAGAAACAGAAACGGAGGTCAGGCAGGGGTCCTCAGGCCCGGGCCCGAGGCCGGAAACCGCAGAGGAGCCGAGCCTGGCGCGATGCAGTGACTGGAGCCAAAGGAACCATCCCGGCCTGTCCAACGCAGGGGACCCTTCGGCCCGGTGACCCAGGGCGAACCGAGGCTTGTGGCCCCGCTGCCCGCACCCCAAACCCCACCCTCCCGTGACTCTCCCTCCCAGCTCCTTCTGAGGCGGGAAGAAAAACCCCACATCTGGCCCCAGCCCTGGGTCCCTGCCCTGGCCCCTCCTCGCCAGCGTGGCCAGGGGTGGAGCAGGCAGTCGCTCTCAGATCTCTGAGACCTTATGCTTAGAATCCAGGAGCGATCTAGGGAGTTGGGGGCTTTGGTGGGAGCAGGGAGGAGTCCAGAGGAAGAGGACCAAAGGAGACGGGCCGTAGTGACCTCAGCATTGAGAACTAAAGGCTGGAGAATGTACAACTCTCCGAGCTGTAGAGAGGGAAATCTGCAGAAATGGGTGGGTAGAGAAAATAAAGCAGCTCGGCTGACTCTCCAGCAGGAGGGATGGAGATTCCACTGCAGAAAAAACTTCTCTATGGGGCCCCGCCCCGCAATAGCCAACAAACTGAGATTTGAAGAAGGGAGCCGGATACTTCAGCCTGGGTTTAGGGGTCCAAGTTTTGTGTGGGAGAGCTTATTTGGGAGCGTAGGGGGGCCTGGGCTTCTGGAAGGAAGAGGGCAGCAGGTCAAGGAGCTCTCTGAGCAGAGGTGGTGGCAGGAACGGGGTTCCCTGGGAAGTACTTAGGGCCTGGGGTTGCCGGCACAGCTCCAGCTCCTCCCCCACCCTCCCTGCTCTGCAATGCTGTAGGTAAAGAAGGGGGATTAGGTTCTGACAGTGAAGTCAGGCTCCTGGCCAAAGGGATGAGGAGAGGCTAGAGGAGGGAACGTGGTGGAAACCAGACTCCTGCTGCCCTCCTTCCTTTCGCTGCCCGCTGCCTCCCCCACCCAGGCCATTGTGTCCACCTCTGCACCACCAGCCCTCTTGAGCCTCCAGCCGGAAGAGCCAGCCTCCTGCTCAATAGGCATCCCTCCTCCTGCACCACAGAAGACCAGTGCAGGCCCTCTGTCCCACAGCCTTATGAGTGACTAAGGGTGTTAAAACTTCACCCCAAAGATGGTCACCAGGATGCAGGGACAGAATCCATAGGAAGGGGTGATCCGCCCCTGGATGCTACAGCAGGGGAGCACAGGCTGGATGGCTTGGCTGAGGCTGCTGGGGAGTCTGGAGCCAGGGAGTGGGGCTCCCTAGGATGGGGGCTGGGAGATCTGGGCCCACTCCCCTCCCCTCACTTCCCCACTCCCCCCAGCAGCCAACTGGCCCTGATTTCCAAAGAGACAGAAGTAAGACAAAGGGAAGTCGGGCTGGGAGAGGAATTCTTTCCAGATGTGAGCATTTGTGGTTTGGCAGCTCAGGGCCTGAGCTCCAGCTCCAGCCCCAGAACTCTAGCCCTGGCTGAGGGAGGTGGGTAGGGGGTCCAAGCAGGGTGCTGAATAGCTGGGGCTGAGGTCTCAGCCTCCAGCAGCTCTGTTACCCCAGGGAGCAGCAGGCAGTGAGGGTGCTTAGGGAAAATGCTGGGGAAGGGGACGGGGAAGCTGCGGGGTGGGAGATGGCAGAGAGCAGAGGGGCCTGGGGGAGAGGGCTAATGGAGGAGGATGGAGAGGCCGAGGGGGCAAGGAGCAGGGGCCAGGACCCTGAAAGCGGGCAATGGGAAGGAGCTGCAGCCCCCATCAGCCACTCAGTCACAAACAACTGGCTTTAATTTCCCGCTGGGATCAATAAGGAGAAGGAATTTCCCAGTGCCTCTGGCCTTTTAATTATGACCAAATCTGCTACAGATCTGCCCAGGGTGACCCATTCCCCCTTTGCAGGGGCCTTGGTCATACCCGTCTTGGGCCTCCCCCAGGAATTTGGAGACTCAGTGAGGGGAGGGTGCAAAGTTGGTGAGAAAAGCTGGGGGAGCAGAGGTGGGATAGGTAGGGGTGGAGTGAGGAGGAAACCAGATCGAGAGACTTAGGAGAGCAACATTTTGGGACTTTGTTCCATGGTGGTGTGGCTAAAAGGAAGGGGGCTGGTCTTCCACCTGAAGGAATAGAGAGGGGCAGGGGAGGGCTCCTGGATGGTGAAGAGTGTGAGTGGGTGTAGATGTGTATATAACTAAGGGGTCTAGGACTTGGGGAGAGGAGACCCCCCTCCCCTCTCCATTAATTCCTTGGGGTTAGCAGGGAGGAGTGACCACCCAGCCCAGCTGCTATAGGGGGAAGGATTGATTGACTGGGGATGGAAGTGTGGGAGAGTGATGAAGCCCCCACCCTCAGCCCCAACCGGGACCACGGAGAGCCAAATTCAGCATTTGGAGAAGAACCTCACCCTGAGCAGTGTTATTGCATCTGCTGGGTCAGAGAGTTTGTTGGCTGGAACGCATGTAGAAATTAAACCCAGGTGGGGCTAGACACCTGGGTCTCTGCTGCCCAGCGTAGGGCCAGCAGTGAATGCAGGACTTCTACAGAATGCAGGGAAGTCTGAGAGTAGAAGAGAGGAGCTGGGAGCCGCTGGGGCAAGGCGGCTGTGTCTCCTGGCCACCCTGAGCCCTCAGGATTCCACTTAGCTCAGAGCACAGACTCAGGCAGGCTGCCTCCCAGTCTGGCCTGATCCTTGGTACAGAGGAGAGTGCTGCTTTCTTGTCTCTCTGGGTTCAGGGGCCCAGCCCTTTTCGAGTTTGAGAAGGCCAGGCTCTGATTTGCCCCAAACGAAATTGTCCTTGCAGTAGGATGAATAGGAGTTAGGTCCAAAAAAAGTTTCCAGCAAACTGAAGTGCAAGTGGGGAGAAGGGTCGGAGATCTAGAAAGGAGAGGACTCATTTCTCAGAAACACTGGGTGCAGGAGAGAGATCATGAAAACCAGGGATGCTTAGGGCAGAGACTCCTGAGTGACCCGGGGAAAGGGCAGCTGGACCCAAAGGCAGAGGATGACAGTAACCTCCAGGGCCAGCCCTGAGGCCTGGCAAACAGAGGCAGGCGTGGTCCAGTAGGGTCAGGACCACAGACTGGGAGGAGGGGGCTGACCAGGATTACAGCCAGAGAAGGAGAGGGTCTGTGCAGCACCCAGGTGGCCAGGCGATGCCTCTGACTGTGACAAGAGGCTTTCTAGGCGGACCAGGGAGGATCTGCACAGTGCCCAGGCGGTGCCTCTGTTGTTCTTGGCTCTGCCACCTCATTCCCCACTCCAGCTGCCAACGCTCTCCTCAGGGCTGGGCTGGGCTGCTGAGCAGCGGGAAGGGAGAGGGAGGAGGTGGGGATGCACTGGTTGAGGACTTGTCCAGACCGGTTTCAGGTCCCTGGATGGAGAAGTCAGTCTGCACCGTGACTTGATCTACAGTTAAACTCCTCTTGGCTTTTAAGATCCAGTTTCTAGGGCCAGACCCCTCTGCCACTCCCACCCCTCGCCCTGCACTGGCCCCTTAACCCCTGGCAGCCCAGGGCAGGAAGGCAAAGGTGTAGCCATGGCAAGTTTGGCAAGCTGAACACACAGGTTCGCGTGGCACCTAGAAATGGCCAGCGCTAGACAAGGTGCACAGCCTGCAGTCTGGCCTCCGACCCTGCCGCCGTGGCCCAGGCCACTAGACCTGGGGAACACTGGCCACATCTCAGATGCCTCCTCACCCACCCTCTGGGGATGGGAAACCTTCACCTTCCTCTCCCCAGCCCCTGGGTTCGGGGGAGGAAAGGGCTGGGTGGGTGCCACAGGCAGGTGGGCACTGGGCCAGACAGCCTGATTCTGGGATTGAAGAGGAAAGAGGCAAGAGGAGAGGAGAGAGGCAAGGTCCCGGAGAAGAGGAGGCTGAGGAGACTGAGGGGGTGCAGCTCTGGGTTTTGAGGTTCTAGGTGGGGACAGAAAGAGGATATTGGACTCACTGTCCCTAGGAGGCAGGGTAGGAGGGGCTGATGGGTCAGCTTCAGGAAAGTGGTCAGCCAGCTTGCGTAGAACTCTCCAAGGCTCCTTGGGGCTCCCATTTCCCTCCTCTCAAGCCCCCAAATGCAGCTCTTATCTCCAGACAGTGGGACCCAGCAGTCTATCCCCCAGCCTATCTCCCAGGGACCCATGGAAACCAGCTGTCCGAGTGGTTCCAGGGAGGAGGCTGGGGTCCCAGAAGTAGGGAAATAAGGACCAACTTCCCAAACCCCTGGGCCCTTCCTGCTGCAGACCAGACCCAGGACTGGCTGCCCGACAGGCCCTTTCGTTGGGGCCAGTGAGCCAGACTCCTGGGAGATAGTCAGAGGTGTTGGGGGATTTGAGAATAAAGGAGGGCCCCAGGAGCCCAGATTCCTGGTCCCCGCCCCCACCCTCCCATCTTGAACTGGCAATTAAGAAGGGACTTAAGAAGGGATACAAGAGTTCAGAGTCTGGCCTCTTAGCCAGGCTAGGGCCTTGTCCTTCCAATGAACCCCCCTACCCCCACCCCTCCTTATAGCAGGGCTGAGAGATGGGCGAGCGGGGGAGGCCCCAAACTGACCTAGCCCTAATGGTTTTCTCTGGGCAGCATGAACGAAATGGGAAAAAGATGTGTGAGGTGGGAAGCCCTGATTTCCTTTCCCCTGCAGGCACCAGCTCTGGAAAATGTTAGCTGTCAAAGAAGGAGAGACTGAACCCCCCGCCCCCCGCCCAGTACTCCTCCCACTCCCATCCGCCAGGGCCCCCCAGCCTGCCTGGATTCCCAAAGGGCACTGAACTAAAGGGCACAGAGTTAGCCAGGCTGAGGATGCAACCCCCACTGATGAAGCCCCAACCTCCCCCTGCCTGTGATTCCTCTAACGACCTGGGGCTAAGCATCCAAGTGGGGGCTTTGGAACTTGAGGATCCACAGGGACACGTCCCTGGGGGGATCAAAGGAACCAGCAGCTCCTGAATTTCACAGCCACCAACCTCCTGCCACAGTCTCAGCCTCCTAAATCCCAGAGCTCAGGGACTGTCAGTGCCAGGTTCCAGATGATCTGGATATTTGTTTGTTGTTTTGGGGTTTTGTTTTGTTTTGTTTTGAGACAGAGTCTCACTCTGTTGCCCAGGCTGGAATGCAGTGGCACAATCATGGCTCACCGTAGCCTCAAACTCCTGGGCTCAAGTGATCCTCCCGCCTTAGCCTCCTGAGTAGTAGGGACTATAGGCATGCACCACCATGCCCAGCTAACTTTAACATTTTGTTTTTTTTTGTAGAGATGAGGTCTTGGCTATGTTGCCCAGGCTGGTCTCAAACTCCTGGCCTCAAGCAATCCTCCTACCTCGACCTCTCAAACCATTACGATTATAGGCAGACATGAGCCACCGCACCTGGCCTGATCTGGCTATTTGGTAGATCGGTCTTCCCACTGAGCGCACAGTCACTACCCTAGAGGGGGAGCTGACCAGGTCCAGGACGCTCACTGGGTGCACCTTTCTCATTGCTTGAGGGCACTTACGGTCTCTGTGGGCTGAATCTCCTCATAAGCTCTCTGACCCTCAGATGCTGGGCTCCCAGGAGTCCCAGGGAATTGATTCCAAAGCTGGGAAGAGGCAGTCCCTGTGGTAGAGTGAAATGAGAGAGAGAGAGAGAGAGAGAGAGAGAGAGAGAGAGAGAATGTGTCTGTGTGTATGCATGTGCACATGTGGCTGAGGAAGCCACCAGAATACTCTGCCCTTACCCCAGTCCTGGCACCAGATTCCCACCTGAACTCCACCCTCCCACCATTCAGGAAACCTTCCCAAGAACTACCCATTCTGCCAGCACAGCTGGGAGAGCCAGCCACAGCCTTGGGTCTAGCACTGCAGGCTGGATTGTCTGTCTCTGCCTCTCCATCGGTCCTGGGTGTGGACTCCCGTCCCTCCCCAGCTCCCAGGGCAGGGACAGTCAGCTGCCTTCTTCCTCCTTCAGTTATGGTTTGGATCCCTTTCATGAAATCTTTCCAAAGAAGCGACCAAGCAAGATTCCACAGGGTGCAAGGGAGTAAAGGACCTGGCATTTAAGGAAGCTGCCTCTGGCCTAGGGGAACCAGATGATTGATGATTTATATTTCTGGTGCTGCTGTGTGCTCTGGCAGGCAGGGTCAGAGTCACAGGCGCGGGCCTGGGAAATGAGTGGCACTACTCTGGGGCCAGCACTGCAGGAGTTTCCATGTGGTGTCCTGGGTGTGTCTGATTCCAAAGCTTTGCTTTTACACACTTCAGAATGGAATTTGGTTGAGCCTGGAAGAGGATTAAGGTGTGCTTGCCTTTCCATGCCAAATTCTTAAAAACACCTTCTCTCTCCACACTTCCCCACCTCTCAAAATCCTATGCATTATATGTACCCTTTCAAAGAAAGCACAGAGGCCCCGGTGGCTCATGCCTGTAATTCCAGCACTTTGGGAGGCTGAGGGTGGGGGTGGATCACTTGAGGTCGGGAGTTCAAGACTGGCCTGACCAACACGGAGAAACCCCGTCTCTACTAAAAAAGAAAAACACAAAATTAGCTGGGCATGGTGGCGCATGTCTGTAAACCCAGCTACTCAGGAGGCTGAGGCAGGAGAATCGCTTGAATCTGGGAGGTGGAGGTTTCGATGAGCCAAGATTGAGCCATTGCACTCCAGCCTGGGCAACAAGAGCAAAATTCCGTCTCAAAAAATAAAAATAAATAAATAAATAAATAAAATCCCCCCCCCAATTATTATTTTATTTTTTATGTTTTTGAGACGAGTCTCACTCTGTCGCCCAGGCTGGAGGGCAGTGGCGCAATCTTGGCTCACCGCAATCTCTGCTTCCTGGGTTCAAGCTAATCTCACGCCTCAGCTTCTGGAGTAGCTGAGATCACAGGAGTGTGCCACCATGCCTGGTTAATTTTTGTATTTTTAATAGAGACAGGGTTTCACCATGTTGGCCAGGCTGGTGTCAAACTCCCGACCTCAGGCGATTGTCTGTCTCGCACTCCCAAAGTGCTGAGACTACAGGCAGGAGCCACTGCGCCCAGCTGCCTACCCCAAATTCTTTAAGGCTCATGCCATGTACTTACTGCATCTTCTCCTCTTTTGCTCCGTCTGCCCAGCTCAGGTCACCGCGTATCTAGCTCAGCTCCCGATCTTCCTCTGCTTCTAATCCTGCAGCCACCTTCAATGCTTACCCAACATGGATGCCAACTACTTTGTCCCCACCCTGTTTGACACTGGCCTCTGGACCCACACCCCGTCCTTCCACTGCAGCCTACACAGCCCAACCATGTAAACTCTCCCTTCTTTATTTGGGCTGCCAAGATTGCAGTGCCCCAGCAAATTCAGTTTCCGACAAATCAGGAACTCCGCATTGTTCGGCAGCCCTTCCTTCAGTTCTTGGTCAGCTCCCTCTCCCATTCTTCTCAAAGGCCTCCCCAAGTGGTCTTTATTCTTTCCAAGTTCATGACCCAGTGGCTTCCCCTCACTCAGCAGACCACCCTGCCTCCAACTGAATGAGGTCAAGGTCACTAGGTGATAACCACTTTTTTCCACCACCACCTAGAAACATATTTATCCACCCTACTCTTTCCTCTTTCCTGTCTTTCCTGGAAGACAAGCTGACCTTACTGCTGGCCAAGGCTGAGCTTGGGATCCCTCCTCCCTACTCCTTCAGGATCTTCTGTAGCATTCACCTGCCCCTTGCCCAGCCACATTATGATCTACTGGCTCCATCCCTCAATATCTTCAGGCCTCTGCCTCTATAGCGACCCTTACCTGCTTCCCTCCAGAACCAAGAAAGAGCAGTCTACACCACTTCTCTCCTTCCCCACTTCCAGTTTATCCTGCAACCCACTGCAGTTGAGCTTTTTGGTACCTTCTCAACTCCCACGACAGATACTGTGCAGGGGAGGGGCTACTATAGACCCCTTTGTTTGTTCTTACCTTACTTTACTGACTTCTCCATGAAGTCCGATCTCCTCCTTCCTGGAAAGTCTCCTTGGTTGTCCGCTCACCTGTCTGGTAGCTCTCTCTTAGGCCTTTCTACCTCCAACAGTTTGTAAGTCCAGGTGTTCCCCAAAACTCTGATTTTGACCTTCTGCCCTTTTTTTTTTTTTTTTTTTTTTGAGATGGAGTTTTGCTCTTGTTGCCCAGGTTGGAGTGCAATGGCACAATCTCCGTCTGCTGAGTGCAAGCGATTCTGCTGTTGGAGCCTTGCTCTGTCGCCCAGGCTGGAGTACAGTGGTGCCATCTTGGCTCACTGCAACCTCTGCCTGCTGGGTTCAAGTGATCCTTCTGCCTCAGCTTCCTGAATAGGTGGGATTACAGATGAGCACCACCATGCCCAGCTTATTTGTATTTTTAGTGGAGATAGAATTTCACCATGTTAGCCAGGCTAGTCTTGAACTCTTGACTTCAAGTGATCCGCCCACCTCAGCCTCCCAAAGTGCTGGGATTACAGGTATAAGCTACTCCACTGGGCCGACCTTCTGGTGTTCTTTATATACCCTTCCTGGAAGGCTTCATCCCAATCCAAGTCTTCCATCCCCCTGCTACCCTGTTGTCTTTAAGCCTTAGTTTCCAGCCCCAGATCTCTTTGCTATGCTAAGCTCCAGTCTAGTTATCCAGCTGCTGACTGCACATATCCATTTGGGTATCTTCAGACATCTCAAAGTCAACCCAATGAAATACCCAACTCATCTTCAAAACCTGCTCTTCTCTGCAACATATTTTCTGTTGGTGAATGGCACCACTACTGTCTACTCACCCTAATTCAGAAATATAAAGTCAACCTTTATGTCTTGCCCTGATCTCTGTCTTATTGATTCTACCTGCTCAGTGACACTCAGATGCATCCTCCACTTCATTGATTGACGCCTCCATCATTGCTTATACAAATTCTCCCAACAGAACTCATCTCTGGGGCCTTCTTCAATTCAGCTTCCATTTGGTTGCCAGCATCATCTTCCAAAAAAAACCAAAAAACCAAAAACAAAACACAGATCTGGGCCAGGCGTGGTGGCTCATGCCTGTAATCCCAGCACTGTGGGAGGCCGAGGTGGGCGATCAGAAGGTCAATAGATTGAGACCATCCTGACCAAAGTGGTGAAACCTGGTCTCTACTAAAAATATAAAAATTGGCCAGGCCTGGTGGTATGGCTTGTAGTCCCAGCTACTCGGGAGGCTGAGGCAGGAGAATTGCTTGAACCCATGAGGTGGAGGTTGCAGTGAGCTGAGATCGCACCACTGAACTCCAGCCTGGAGACAGAGCAAGACTCCATCTCAAAAAAAAAAAAAAAAAAATTAATGGGGCATGGTGGCACGTGCCTGTAATCCCAGCTACTTGGGAGGCTGAGGCAGGAGAATCATTTGAACTTGGGAGGTAGACGTTGCAGTGATCCAACTGCACTCCAGCCTGGGCAACACAGCGAGGACTCCATCTCAAAAAAACAAAAACAAAAACAAAAAAACCAAAAACACAGATCTGATCTCATCACTCCCCTGCTTGAAATCCTTCAATAACTCGGGATGACGCTTGCCACAGTGCACTGAAAATAGTTGACTGGTTTCTCTTCTTCACGTTGCTCTAAGCAACTCAGGGGCAAAGACCATGCCCATTTCCCTAGTCCTCGCATAAACCTAACACATAGCAGGTGCTTAATAAATACTTCGGTAGCAAGAGTCCAAGTCTCACCAGATGCCGCTCAAATGTGTTAACAGCAGAACAGGGCAGTGGTTAAGAGCAGAGACTTCAGATTGGCAGACCTGGGAAGTCTGAGTGCCAGCATCGCCAACCTCCAGCTATTTGGCCTGGGAAAGATTTCCTATCTTTTGTCAGCCTGTTCCTCAACTGTTTCATTACAATACCACCTACCTTACAGAGACTGAGATAATGCATCTTTTTATTTATTTTATTTTTTTTGAGACAGTCTTGCTCTGTCACCCAGGCTGGAGTGCAGTGGCATGATCTCGGCTCACTGCAGCCTCTGCCTCCCGGATTCAAGCAACTCTTGTGTCTCAGCCTTTCGAGTAGCTGGGATTACAGGCATGCACTACCATACTCGGCCAAGTTTTTTTATTTTTGGTAGAGACGGGTTTCTCCATGTTGGTCATGGTGGCAAACTTGTGGCCTTAACCATCTGCCTGCCTTGGCCTACCAAAGTGCTGGGATTACAGGTGTGAGCCACTGCACCAGACCGAGATAATAGATCTAAAAGGGTTAGCGAAGTGCCTGGCACAGAGAAGCACTCAATAAATGATTGCCATTATTATTATTATTAATGATAGCAATCATCAGTTAAATATCAAGATTAGAAAAAAATCCCAGATTTTGGCACTAGAACCATTAAAACTCCAAAAATCGAGGTAGAGCCACTGCACTCCAGCCTGATGACAGAGAGACTCCATCTCAAAAAATAATAATAAATAAAGACTCCAAAAATCAAAGTGACTTACTCATGTCACAAATTTAGTAAGTGGCAAAATCAAGTTTGGAACCCATTATCGATGTAAAGTAACTTCTTTAAGCTGTCAGCTCTTTGGTGAAAGTGCTTTGTGACCTACCTTACACGCAGACTGTGGATTCAGGATATTCATAGAAGCACCTGGCATATCGCATTCTTAGGTATTTGTCTCTCTAAACTTGAACTTGGGCTAATGTACCTTGGGGCAAGTTCGTAATTACGGTACTGTTGATCTTTCCTATTGTCCCCTGTAATTATCTATTAAACTAATAATCAAATGATTCCTCCTTGAAGCCTTCCCTAGATCACTGGTTCTTAAGGGCAGAGAGAAGAGTAGTGCTAAAGCCTAAAACCTCAAAATACATGCTCCCTTCTCCTTTTGAGAACTAGTTTGTTAAATGAAGTTTCAGACTATTGCAAGTACATTCACCAGAGTATGCTCTTACAGTCTTTTTCCAGTCTCACTTGTAGCAGAGGGTCTTTTAGTATTAGAAAACTTCAGCCAGGCGCGGTGGCTCATGCCTGTAATCCTAGCACTTTGGGAGGCTGAGGCAGCCAGATCACCTGAGGTCAGGAGTTCAAGACCAGACTGGCCAACATGGTGAAACCCCACCTCTACTAGAAATACAAAAATATTAGCCAGGCGTGGTGGTGAGCACCTGTAATCTCAGCTGCTTGGGAGGCCGAGGCAACAGAATAGCTTGGACCTGAGAGGAGGAGGCTGCAGTGAGCTGAGAATGCGTCATTGCACTTCAGCCTGGGCAATAAGAGTGGAACTCCATCTCAAAAAAAACAAAAAACTTCATTATGCCATGAAAAGAATATCACTAGCAAAAGCTCACATTTTGTCATGCATTTGCAAGACAAAACACCATAGTTTTTTTTGTGAGACAGAGTTTTGCTCTTGTTGCCTAGGCTGGAGTGCAATGGTGCAATCTCAGCTCACCACAACCTCTGCCTCCTGGGTTCAAGCGATTATCCTGCCTCATCCTCCTGAGTAGCTGGGATCACAGGCATGCAACACCATGCCCGACTAATTTTGAATTTTTAGTAGAGACAAGGTTTCTCCATTGTTGGTCAGGCTGGTCTTGAACTCCCAACCTCAGGTCATCCGCCCACCTTGGCCTTCCAAAGTGCTGGGATTATAGGTATGAGCCACCGTGCCCGGCCTAGATTTTTTTAATTACTTTCTTTTTTGAGATGGAGTCCTCACTCTGTTGCCCAGGCTGGAATGGAGTACAGTGGCACGATCTTGGCTCATTGCAACTTCTGCCCCCGGGTTCAAGCTATCCTCCTGACTCAGCCTCCCGAGTAGCCGGGAATACAGGTATATGCCCTATGTGCCTGGCCAATTTTTGTATTTTTAGTAGAGATGGGATTTCACGTTGCCAGGCTGGTCTCGAACTCCTGACCTCAAGTGATCTGCTTGTCTTGGCCTCTCAGTATTGGGATTATGGGCGCGAGCCACTGCACCCAGCAAGACCTTAGATTTAAGGCAAAACAGGACTTGCTGACTGGGGTTCAGGCGGCAATCTACAATAGAGTTTGTCCACTATCAATGGGATGAAGCCAGGATGGACAGAACAGGAAGGGGATTGAAGGAAAGGGGATTCCCAGGCACCCTTGCTAGGTAAGCTGGGCTCTGGTAAGAGAGAGTAATGAGGGTAAAGAGTTAAGTTGTCTGCAAGGTCTTCTGGTCTCCCAGGTTCTTCTTGGTGAGCAAAAGTAAGAATGAACTCTTTTCAACATTGGACTGAGATCAGGTACTTTTGTTTTCAGGCTGTAGCAGAGTCATCTGCCTTTTTAGACATGGCAGTGGGAGGTAGGTAGATCATAAAAGCCAGCTGCTACTTTACCAAGACACATGCAAAGCCAGGTTTTTTTTTTTCTATAGAGATGGGGTCTCATTATGTTGCCCAGGCTGCTCTCAAACTCCTGGGCTCAAGTAATCTTCCTGCCTCAGCTTCCCAAAGTGCTGGGATTACAGGTGTGAGCCACTGCACTCGGCTAGTTTTGTTTCAGCTGCGCACACCTGTAATCCCAGCACTTTGGGAAGAAACAAAACGAATGGGAAGATTCCAGTTATCTTCCAGCTTCCTGATCACAGCGTAGTGAAGAACTGCTCCCATGTGTATTCCTGCTAGTGTTTGGTGCTGCCTCCCTACACTATTCTCACTTCTTGCTGTGTAAGGGTACCTGGCAGCCCTTTGTGAAGTCATGGACATTAAACATGTCGGGCCCCACAGGAACCAATTTGCTCAGAGCACAATGGCTGCCTGTGCAAACAGACCCCACAGTACAGGCCACAAGACCATGTCTGGAGTCTGGTCTGGGTGCAGGAAATTCCCTTCTATAGGCAGCTGTGACTGTGACTCTGGCCCCTGGAACCAGACCAGCCACTCAAGAATGCAAAACTCCTGGTGTAGACATGGAGTCTGCATTCTCTCAAGAAAGTGCAGATAATGATCCTGGACAGAAGGTCAGACTGGTGACTGTTTCCCAAGATGGGGTGTGTACCACCAAGCAAGAGCTGGCAGCGGGACCAGGCTGCCGTCACCAAGCACTCTTTCTCCCCAGCTCTGCCCCTCCTTCATGCCCACTCTCTGATTCACTGTCTACCTCACTCTCTTGGTCACACACCCTGTGTGTGGGAGGGTTGCATGATGTGGGGTGTCATTTTAAGTGTGCTCATTAATTTATTTAAAAATTGAGATGGGGTCTATTTTAACCAGGCTGGATTCAAATTCCTGGGCTCAAGGAATCCTTGTGCTTCCACCTCCTGATTAGCTGGGGTTACAGGCGTGAGCCACCATGCCCAGTACTGATGTGTGGTAGGGATGAGAACAAGGCACTATACATGTCACACGGATTATGCACAAAGGCTTGGTAGGTGCTTCTCAATGACTTCCAGGAAGGGCCCCAGTTAGCGTCATCTGGTGACCTTGGAAACCCTCTAAGAAAACTATAGCCCCACAATACTTTGCGATAGAGCTATTTAACATGAATTTAAGAAGAAACCATACACAATTGCTTTTCCATTATAAAAATTTATCAAGGGAATAATTTGAGTTTTCAGAGGCTTGGTTTAACAAGGTAAAAAAGACAACAAAATTATTAAAACACCTTATAAATTATTTAAAAACCTACCAATTGGGGCCTAAATGATATAAACCCCCTATTACCTTAGGAAAGAGATTGCTTTCCTAAATCACAAAAGTTGATTTACACGCTATACTGCCTTGGAATGCTAAGGAGAACTAAACCTCACCAGCTACGGCTGCTCTGGAGGTGAAGGTGGGAAGAACAGGCCATGTCCTGACACAGGCTAGATGTAGATTCTGAGCCAAAAGCAGAGTCTGTGACATGGAAAGGGACCACACAGTTTATTATCCAACGACGATGATAAATTTTTTTTATCTGTTTTTCTTTTAAATTTAAATTATTTCTCCTACGTTTTTCTTCTTTTTTATTTTACTACTCTGCACTCATTGGTAAGATATTTTATTATCTTTTTTTTGGAGACAGAGTCTCGCTCTTGCTGCCCAGGCTGGAGTGCAGTGGCATGATCTTGGCTCACTGCAATCTCTACCTCCCAGGCTCAAGTGATTCTCCTGCCTCAGCCTCCCAAGTAGCTGGGATTACAGGAGCCCGCCACCATGTCCCACTAATATTTTGTATTTTTAGTAGAGATGGGGATTCGCCATGTTGGCCAAGCTAGTCTTGAATTCCTGACCTCGGGTGATCTGCCTACCTCAGTCTCCTAAGTGTTGGGATTACCACCATGCCTGGCCCCAACCAGGACACTTCTGAGCGTGGAAGAAGGTGCTGTTAATTACTCAAGATGAAAAGGCATAACAGGGGACAAATGTCTGCCCAAGTGATAAAGCCGCTTGGGAAACTACATTTCCCAGTATGCCCTGACCCTTGAAAGTTAAAAATCTTGACTGGCACAGAGCATCCTGGACACCTGGTTAGCACCATTTAAGAAGTAAACGGTATAGGGCTGGGTTCTGATGTGAAGGCTTCCCCCTTCCATGGGACACTTAGCCAGACACAAACAACACCTGAGGTGAAATTTCAATGGATATTACGTCTGGGGTAGAGCTCTCTCCCCACAATTCTAGCTTCCAAAGATGAGGAGCTGGTGGAGCTGTCACTGGTCCGCTGCTGTTTCTCCTGGGCACTGCCTCTGCCTCCCCACATCACCAGCATCCCCACTGCTGCTAGTCTTTAGGGGGATTTTGGACCAGGTGCTCTTCCCACTCGACTTCAACCAACTTGTATAGCTCCATGGTAGCCTGGGCATCTTCCACAGAGGAATGTCCACTCTTCCCAGCCTGAACAAGCAAGGAAGATAAGAGCATGAGGCTACAAGAAACCATTTCTTCCTTCCCGGTCGACTCTGCACTCCTCTCCCCACTGCCCCCGCTACAGTTTCTTCCGCAGTCAGCAGGCTGCAAAGACAGAACTCTGGTGGAGCCCTACTCCTTATGTAATTTCAGGGGTTCAACTCCTAGGAGTCTTTGCCACTGTCTACTTCAGTCCTTTCTGTGGTAGTATGTATAAGCCATATTAGGATCTGGAGAGACAGAACATACCAGGTCAAAGAGGGCCTTCTGAGCCTTCCAATTTCCCTAGTTCCTTAACTGTGCTCTATGTGACATACGTCCACACCTTCCCGCCAGATGGGCCACCCTTTGCTGAAATGCTAGCGTGTACAATACATGAGTGGTCTTTGCACCCACTACATGGTCTTTTACACCGCCACTGCTACCTGCTTTCTTTCTTAGTTAGGGTTTTATATCTACTTAGGACTTTTTTCCTTTTCCAAAGCACACTTTGAAACATTCTATGATGTAGACAACAGGAATTATTATCCTTGTGTACAGATGGAGAGACACTACTGGGCTCCTGCATCCAAAGCTCTTCCCATCATAGCAGCCCACTTGGATCTCTACAACCACAGAACTTCTGGGATCAGAGTCTGGCTAGGGCGTCAACGAGAGCCATGTCCAAGATGGGGGTGGGGGATGTGGGGCGATGCTACCTGGATATCCCGGTTTAGCAGCTTCTTGGTGAGAAGCTTCAGAGACACGGTGGCATTCTCCGGGCAGTCAGCCTTCCGGTTGAGTGGGGGGATATGGGAGGTGTCACGGGTGAGGGACTTGGGGTGAAAATACTGAAGGGCTTTGAAGTCGTTGTGGATGGCATGTCCCACCACTATCTTCCCTGTGAGTATCTTCAAGATCTGGAAAAAGCGTGGAAGAGAGTGGTGAGAAGGAAGACTGAGACAGAACCCATGCATTCTGAAAGCCCAACATGACCTTCAATCCCTCCTGGATTCTTTCACCAACTGCCCACCTCTTCATCCTTGGAATGTTCCCTCCCACAAATTTTCTTTCTTCTGGAATCCACCTTCCTCTTCCACAGCTGATTTCCATGGTGTACCCCGTTTGAACTCATACTGCCAGTGGCTCCTTACCTTCTTATTGACCTCCACCCCTATGACCTTAATTTGCCTTCAGTCCTAAATGACACTCATGTTGACATGTCCATGTACTCAGTTCAGTTCTGGCTTGCTACATGAAGTCCTTTAACTATTATCATTATGCTGGCCTTAAGACACATGGCTGGGAGCCAGGCTCCAGGGAGGTTAACAGAAGCCCAAAATCACATGCAATTAGATGTGTATGGGTATTGTTAGAGAAAGGGAGTCTGTGGCTTTCATCAAATTCTCAGAGTCTACAAACATAAAAGATTAAAAATCATGTACAAACTAAAGTTGTAGAAGGAACCTTATTCATACTAGTTTTGGAACCAAGTAAAATAACTTCTCAATATTTCAGGAAGCTTATCTTTTAAGAGATGAGGTCTCGGCTGGCCGCAGTGGCTTATGCCTGTAATCCCAGCACTTTGGGAGGCCAAGGCAGGTGGATCATTTGAGGTCAGAAGTTCAAGACCAGCCTGGCCAACACAGAGAAACCCCATCTCTACTAAAAATACAAAATCTAGCCAGGCATGGTGATGCGTACCTGTAATCCCAGCTACTTGGGAGGCTGAGGCAGGAGAATTGCTTGAACCCAGGAGGCAGTGGTTGCAGTGAGCCGAGATCCTGCCACTGCACTCCAGTCTGGGTGACAGAACAAGATGAGGTCTCGCTATTTTTCCCAGGTTGGCCTCAAACTCCTGGGCTCAAGTAACACCTCAAACTCCTGAGTAGCTGGGATTACAGAAACATGCTACCACACCTAGCAATTTCAGGATCTTGAAGCAGGGGGACATGCTACCAATGAGGACAACCGAAGAACATGCCACAGGCTCTGAAGGCCATTCCCAAAATGAGGTTCCAAACAGGTGTGCAACAAAAGTGACAGTCCTGCATAGCCTCCTAAAGGGACCCCCTTTGAAGGGGCCAGGCTCATCTGGACATACATTAGTCTCATAAACCCAGCTTGGCACTGGGGAAGTGCTTTAGGATGCAAACCAGATGTAGTCCCGTGAACGGCATATTTAGTTACTCCTGACTTCACCTACTTACTGTCCACCACCACCTTCATTTCTTATTAACCTCGACATATAGCCCTCATAAAAGCTGGCCTGATTTGCTGTCTCAGACCCGTCCAATCTTCTGCCTCTCCTATGCCTTTGCTCGGCTGTGCCCCTTTGCGCACAGAATGTTTAATTCTTCTTTCCGTCTTTTTAAAAATAGTCACCTCACCTCTAATGAACCTCCTTCAACTGATGGCATATAAGCATTATTGGAACAGCATGTCCACAGAAGGCACTGTGTGGACCCGAAACTGCATAGAAACGGACCAAGGGCGCCCTCTGGTGGCCTCCTCAGCAGGCGCCCCTCTTGCTCTCCCTTTCACTTCTTCCTCTCACCCCTCCCAGCTCACTCTTCTTTCCTATTCATGCCATGAGCTCCCAATAGCCAGTGCAGGGCTAGGAGTGAGATGACAACCCGATGTGCTGGCCCTGTGCCCTTCTTTTGTTGTTGTTGAGATGGAGTTTCGCTCTTGTTGCCCAGGCTGGAGTGCAATGGTGCGATCTTGGCTCACCGCAACCTCCGCCTCCCGGGTTCAAGTGATTCTCCTGCCTCAGCTTCCCGGGTAGGTGGGATTACAGGCATGCACCACCATGCCCGGCTAATTTTGTATTTTTAGTAGAGATGGGGTTTTCTCCACATTGGTCAGGCTGGTCTCAAACTCTCGACCTCAGGTGATCCGCCCGCCTCGGCCTCCCAAAGTGCTGGGATTACAGGCGTGAGCCACCACGCCCAGCCTGGCCCTGTGCCTTTTATGCCCTTCACTGCAGGCTACCCATTCCAGTTGGACAAATATACCCCAGCTCCTCCTGTCAACCTTCTGTCCTCTCTTACCACCGCCACTTTCCACACTTGCCCCAGGCTACTTTTTGCTTGGGAAGAGCTCTCCACCTTTCCACTTTCAAGCTCCAATTCACAAGGGATTTCCAAATCAAGTCCTTTCTCCTGACACTGATGTCTGCAGCTCTGTCCAGTTTTATCACTTGCTGTTATTTCTCTATGCAAATTCCCAGTTCCCCAGACCCAATTTGGAACTTAAAATTGTTTGTTTGTTTTTTTGAGGGAGGGTCTCACTCCGTCACTCAGGCTGGAGTGCAATGGCAGTGGTGTGATCTCAGCTCACCGCAGCCTTGACCTCCCGAGTAGCTGGGACTACAGGCATGCACCTCCACACTTCGCTAACTTTTTTGTAGATAAGTCTCGCTATATAGCCCAGACAGGTCTTGAGTTCCTGGGCTCAAGTGATTCTCCCGCCTCAGCCTTCCAAAGTGCTGGGATTATAGGCAAGTGCCACCGCACCAGGCTAAAATAGGTCTCGACGAATGAAGTTTGTGACATCAGCTAATTGTACCTTCCTGACTTTCATGGCTCCTTCCACCGCCAGGGGGCCTTCTTCAACAACGGATATATTCTCCTCCCTCCCTCCACCAACCTTTGGTGTCTTCCCATAGTGATATCCTTTGCTGAAAAATTATTTAGACCTCTCTCCATCCACCTCCCTGCCACCATCAAGCCCCTTCTTACCTGGCCTCGGGCAATCTTAAAGGGTGTGGCATTCACCATGTGCTGCTTCCGGATACCACTCCATCTGGTCCGGTAGTCCACAATTTGGCAGGGGGGAAGGATGTACTCATCATAAAGCACATCTCCATCATAGTTGACAATGCTACATCTAGCCAAGGAACTAACATGCCCCTTGGGTCCTGTGCCCACCATCTCACAGTCAATTGCCACCATCTTCTGTGGCAACTTCTGGGATGCTCTGGAGCATTTATTCTCTGAATGAGACTGGGTGGAGTTCTGTGGGGCATTCTTCTGAGGATGATTCTTCTTAGAGGATTTCTTCTGGAGGCCCTTCTTCTGGGAGTGGGTTGGGTGGCTATTGATCTTTGGAAGGGCACTCTGGAACTCCCCCAGCAAATCAACTTTAGCAGTGACAGAATCGGCCTTCTTTGAAGGGGCAGGGGTCACCCAAGACACTGCAGCTTTCTTGTCCAGGGTTTGTCCTGACCCATTGCTGGAGGAAGCTGTCTTCTTTTTTGGGAAGGAAGGGGTCTTCCAAGTGCCATCCACCCTAGGAGTTTCCCCTTTCTTTGGAGGTTCAGAGTGCAACTTAGGCGCCTTGCTAGGGGGCTGGGTTTTTTTACTCAGAAAGCCTCTCCGTTCTAACAGCCTCCGCTTCTTGACAAAATTTCGGTGCTTGGCATTTCCTTCTAATGCCTTTTTGGGAGGAGGTTCCCCAAAATCCAGATTGAGCAGTAAAGTAGACATAGGGACAGTGGGAGATGGAAGAGCAGTTGGGAAGAGTGGCTTATGGATGAAAAGAGGATGTGGGACTCATTCTCTGCTGAATCCTACTGTCCAACATGTGGAAGTCTGTAGTACACCCTGGGGAAGAAAGTGATCCTGGTAATTGAGCTCCTAAGCCTGGGAGAGAAATGAGGTGAGATCGATCTCCGTAGGAGAGCAATCTCTCAGACAGAGGGGAAAGAGAAACATAACATGAAATGATGGAGAGCGCACTGGTGTTAGCCAGCAAGCCTAGATTCTAGTGAAGCCCAATTCACCAGCCGTTTGGTCTTACTAAGGTCATTGCCGCGCTCTAGGTTTGAGTCTCATTTGTAAAATGAAGGGACTGGAAGGGCCCTTAGAGCTCGAACCCTCTATGAGTCTAAGAGGCCAGAATACGTGAGCTCTATGCTCCGCCTAGGAAAGAAACATCTAGGTATGCTCGAAAGCAGTGAGGGGCATGGCGTAGATAACCTCTGGGCTACCCAGGCATCCGCAGCACGGGGCCCACGAATAGAGACACAAATCCAGGCATCCCTTTCCCTTGGTTCCAGGCTGGAATTGGGGGCAATCTCCACATGCATCTCACCCAAGTCCTTCTCCCAAGCAAGGGCCTTGACACCACCCACCAGCAGGGAGGCGGGGAGGGGGGAGGATCGAGGTTCGAGGCAGCCCACCTGGATAAGCATACTCCGGATCCTCGCGGCGGTAGACAGTCCACTCACGCTCACAAACCGGCCTCCTAGATGAGCCCAGCTAAGACCGGAAGCGTCCGGAGCCGGATGCGGAAATTGGTGCGCGCCGACGAAGCCCGGAAAGGCAGGCGGGCAGATTAGAACGCATCAGAGGTCGGCGCGCGCGCGCTCGCAGCGCCCCGACCTCAGGTAGCGAGGCCAAAGATTCGGAGTGTGTAAGGAGCGGCAGTGGCGGCGGACGAGGGGGCGGCGTGGGTGGGGGCGGGGGCGGGATGCGCTCCCCGGCCCCTCTAGCCCCGTGGTGGTACAATGCGAAGGTGTAGGAAGGCCGAGATAAACCGGAACTGCAGCCAGCCGGATACCTCCGGCTTCACTTCCGGAAGAGGAGAGGCGTGTGGGAAGGGACGGGACCTGGAACTTGGCCCCCTGGTTGTGAGCTGAGCTCCGCTTCACGCTTTTGTGGCGTCACTGCACTGTTACCCCGCCCCACGTGTCTCCGACGCTGACACCTTCGTACTGTGAAACGTCGGGACCTGTGTCGTCAGGGGGACGCCTCAGATCTTCAACTCCCGCATGGAATCTCGGAAAGGCAGCGTCGGAGACTGGACTCAAAACTTCCTGTTCTGCCTGCGGAGCTGAACCCCGTCTGGGTCCTGGACCCGCGTGGTACTGACCCTGGATCCCTGTTCACTTCGTTCTCGCTCCCAGCACTCCCTGCTGGACCCCGGGATGCCGGGCATCTCCGCCCGAGGCCTCTCTCATGAGGGGAGGAGGCAGCTAGCTGTTAACCTCACCCGTGTCCTGGCGCTCTACCGTCCCATCCTGGATGCTTACATCATCGTGAGGCCACAGGGGCGTGGGCGGGGTGTCTCTGATTGTGTGATTGCCTAGGTGCCCAAGTCACAGAGAGAATCTGGAGAGTTAGCTTCTGATCTCTTTCCTTCTATGAGTTTCAGTCTTTTGTCTGTACAAAAAGGGGTTAAAACTGGGATATTCCCTCGTTTTTTTCAGCTGGCATAAATAACAATATTTCTAATATCTGCCTAGATTGTTTTTGTAATCTTCCCAGATCCAAGGTAATAAAACGCATGGACGTTGGAGCCATGCTGCAGCTATGTTGAACTCTTCTTGGAACATGTGAGGGGATCCAAGAATACACGTTATTCATCTGAGCTTTGAATACATTTGTGGTTTTGTGCTATAGTAGACAGTCCTGGCTCTGGAATCAAAAAGGCTTGGTCTACAGTCCAGCCTCCCCTACGATATTAACCTTAGGCCTCCCCAACCCCCAACTTGTCCTAGCCCGGGTTTCCTCAGCGATCAAACGGATCCCAGTCTGAAGGATCATTGTGAAGAATAAGTGAGAATGTGTAAATGGCACCACCATCTACTGACTTGTTTAGACCGCAAACCCAGAGGCCATCCTTCATTCAGCACCGTCCTTCATTGATCCACGACTCAGTCCTTCAACAAGTCTTCTTGGCTCTGCCTTCAGAATAGTTCCCAAATTCATCCATTTGTCCCCACCTCCGTGGCTGCCACCCTGGGCCAAGCCACCATCACCTTTTTTCTGAAGTACTTACTAACTGCCAGTTCTTCACTGAGCAGCTAGATTGATAGCATTCAAATGTAAATCTCATCATGACAATCCCTTGCTTCTTAGGTACTTTAATGAAATCCTCAGTCCTTATTATTACCTATAAAGCCCATGATCTGGCTCCTACCGTCCCTTCAACTCTATCCCATTTTATTCTCTCACACATTTCACTATGCTGTACCTCCACTGGCCTGATTTCTGTTTTGCAAATATGGCAGGCATCTGGATCTTTGCACTTACTGATCTGACTGGAATGCTTTTCCTCCACAGAGAGACAGTCACAGAATGGTTAAGAGCAAGGACTCTAGAGTAAAATTGGTTTCAAATCTCAGCTCGGCTATTTACTAGCTTTTGGACGTGGGCAAGTTACTTAAGTGCTGTGCCTGTTTCTACATCTGTAAAATGGGGGATAAAAAATAGTGCTTACCTTAGCCGGGCGCAGTGGCTCACACCTGTAATCCCAGCACTTTGGGAGGCCAAGGCAGGTGGATCACAAGGTCAGGAGTTCGAGACCGGTTTGACCAACATGGTGAAACCCTGTCTCTACTAAAAACACAAAAATTAGCCAGGTGTGCTGGCATACGCCTGTAATCCCAGCTACTCAGGAGGCAGGAGAATCGCTTGAACCTGGGAGGCAGAGGTTGCAGTGAGCCGAGATTGTGCCACTGCACTTCAGCGTAGGTGACAGAGTAAGACTGTCTCAAAAAAAAAAAAATAGTAGCTACCTCAAAGGATTGTTTAAAGGATCAAATGCATTAATACACATCAACTGTTTACAACAGTGCCTGGTAGAGAAGGTGGTAAATAAGTGTTTGCTATTACCTGTATTTTCTTTTTATTTTTGTTTGTGTGTGTGTGTGTTTTAACCTGTATTTTCTTTACATGCCTAAAACCTTTTCATCATTCATGTCTCAGCTCAAATGTCAACTCCTCAGACAAGTCTTCCCTCATCATCCTATTTAAAGTAGTCCTTGCCCAAACTCTTCATTACATTACTGTTTCATTAGTGTTTTATCTATGTGACATTTGATGTTGTCTGAAGTTATTTTTTAATGTAAACTCTGCCAGAGCCAGAATCTTGTCTTAGGCTCACTGTTGTATTCCCTGAGCCTATAGTAGAGCTTGATGGATACCAAAACACAGCCCCAGAATTTGTGATGGACAAATGAATGAATAAAAAGACACTAGTGTCTGGTGCATACAATGTCAGGTTACTAAGTGGTAATATACTAACACGGTGTGTCAGTCACTCGTAAGTGTTAGGGATGCATATGTGAAGATACCATCCCTCTCCTTAAGAAATTCAGTTTAATAGAGAGACACAAATAAATGCAGAAATTGCTCAAAGAAGTGTGTCCAGAATGCAATCTGGATTCCAAGGAAACAGAGTTCAGCCACCAGAGAGTTGAGGAGGCTAGAGAAGGCTTCAGAGAACTGACTTGGCTGAGTAGGAGGTATCTGCCGGTTACAGCCGGTGGCCCTATGTGGCAGCAGTGCTGGGAAGAGGCAGGCAGTGAGGTGTAGAGTTGAAAGTGGTAGTATCTTGCTGATTGCTTCTCCCCTTCTCCTGTAGGAATTTTTCACAGACAACCTATGGGACACACTCCCCTGCTCATGGCAGGAAGCATTGGATGGACTGAACCCACCGCAGCTGGCCACACTGCTGCTGGGGATGCCTGGAGAAGGGGAGGTCATCAGGTATGGGCTAGAAGGACCCTGTGCTGGGGAACCATGTGCTTTGAGCCCTGCAGTGAGCATATTGCTCAGAGTCTCATGAGGTCTTCTGGACCTCGGGGTGTAAACTGGTGCACTCAGATGTGATGGGACCATTCACTGGAAGCCTGGGCTGGACTATCTCAGGTACAGATCAGTGTGGCCACTCACCCTGCTGGCCCTGAAGTCCACGGCCTGTGCCCTGGCCTTTGCCCGGACGCCTGGCTTTCAGACCCCCTCAGAGTTCCTGGAGAACCCCAGCCAGAGCTCTCGACTAACAGCTCCATTCCGGAAACATGTCAGGCCCAAGAAGCAGCATGAGATCCGGAGGCTGGGAGAGGTGAGGAGATGGCCGGAGCATGGGTGGTATATGGAAGCCCAGGGACTCCTTAAGCTGTGGCTTACAAAGATGTGTGCCCTTTACCTCACATGCAAGGCCAGAGGCCCTAGACATTCTCTTGCCTCAACAGACTAATTATAATCCTATTTTGATGCTGGGGTTCTTTTTCATCATTTTGTGGGGTTGCTTAGTAGCTAGGTCTGAATCACCATCTCATTCCTGTTCTCACATCTGAATCTGCTCATGGCATCACAGAGGGTTCTTGTTGTGGGAGAGATTGAATCACTGACCTGTGGGGCAAGGAGAGTGGCCTGAACCTGGGGTCAGATCCACTCTCCTTGCGTCCACTCTCACCCCCATATCTTTCTTTCCATATCTGCCATCACTTCTGGAGCACCCTCTGTCCACCTTTCTCTGTCATCTTTGTCTCCTCCACTCTCAGTATGGGTGTTTGCCCCAGGAGTCAAGAACCGGTGGCCAGGAGACCTTTGTTCCCTCCTCTTTCAGTTGGTGAAGAAGCTGAGTGACTTCACAGGCTGCACCCAGGTTGTAGATGTGGGCTCAGGCCAGGTGAGCCAGAGTCTTGATGTACTGTTTCTTTGACTCGTGGGGAGATAGAATAGCCAGAAGGCAAGTTATCAGGCCAGAGGCCCAGTGAGGCAGGTGTCAAGCTGTGGAACCAAGCAGAGTAGATTTTTTTTTTCTTTTTGTACAATTGTTTTTTAAGCCAGTCAGATTTAACGATTGTTGGGGGAGGGTTATATTCCAACTTAAGCCACACTGATGTTAAGTTCTGTAGGGTAAAATTTAAACTTTCTGTGGGGCCTGGGACCTAGGTGTCCAGGCTACCCATGGGGAGGGTGACAGTGGATAGGGCACTGAACAGGGCTGTCTCCGTCCTCCCTCTTACGACTCCAGGGTCATCTCTCCCGTTTCATGGCTCTTGGCCTGGGGTTGATGGTGAAGAGCATTGAAGGAGATCAGAGACTGGTGGAGAGAGCCCAGCGCCTGGACCAGGAGCTTCTGCAGACTCTGGAGAAAGAGGAGAGGAGGAACCCGCAGGTAGGCCACCCCTTTCTGCAGCCTGGACTGCAGGAGCTGGGGCTGCTTGGCTGGAATTGGGCACAGAGGCTGGATTCCATCTTTCAAATTTCTCAGCTTGAAGCAGTGTGGTCCCTAATTTCTATTACCTCTTTCCCAAGGTCCGCCCTTCCCCAGTGCCTCCTCGTATCTCAAAGGTACTTTTATTTACAAAATGCTTTCCACACCAATGTGCACTTCTTGCAACCTGTGAAGTGGCCAGTCAGGTTTTAGACTTGTTACAAATAAGAAAACTGGGTCTCAGAGATGAGAAGATAGATGTACATGGTAAATAACAGGTCCAGGATTTATCCCATCTCCCGATTTGTGGTCCAGCCCTCTTCCGTGCCCAGTTTGTCTCCCACATTCCTCCTTGGGGAATAACATGGAGGACAGATCCCTTCCTGTGGCCTGAGGTGGCCTGGGGATAGCAAACAGACTTCCCATCTGCCTTTGTCCTTTCCTGCCTCCACAGGTGGTCCAAACCAGCCCTCGTCACTCCCCACATCATGTGGTTAGGTGGGTAGATCCCACAGCCCTGTGTGAGGAGCTTCTGCTTCCACTGGAGAACCCATGTCAGGGCAGGGCCCGCTTGCTGCTCACAGGCCTCCATGCCTGTGGGGATCTGAGTGTTGCCTTGCTGAGGCACTTTTCCTGTTGTCCTGAGGTGGTGGCCCTGGCCTCAGTGGGCTGCTGCTACATGAAGCTGAGTGACCCTGGTGGCTACCCGCTGAGTCAGTGGGTGGCTGGGCTGCCTGGCTGTGAACTGCCCTACAGGCTTCGGGAGGGGGCCTGCCATGCCCTGGAGGAGTATGCTGAGCGGCTCCAGAAAGCTGTCCCTGGCCTCCGAACTCACTGCTACCGTGCAGCACTGGAGACAGTCATCCGACGGGTCCGGCCTGAGCTCCGTCGGCCAGGCGTGCAGGGGATCCCCAGGGTCCACGAGCTCAAGATTGAAGAGTGAGGTTGGGGGACTCGGGTGGGGGGCAGTGGAGGGGAGATCGCTAACTGAAGATCTTCCACCCTCACTTTCAGCATAGCCTAAAGAAAATCTAAGTATACCCAGAGGAGTGATTTGGAGTTCTCTGACCAGGGCAGCTTATCAAAATTTCTTTAAGAGAGTTGTCCCTCTTTTATCAGGAAACTAACAAAGAAACATAAAGTTTTGGCGGGGTGTGGTGGCTCATGCCTGTAATCCCAGAATTTTGGGAGACCGAAGTGGGTGGGTCACCTGAGGTCAGGAGTTCGAGACCAGCCTGGCCAACATGGTGAAACCCCGTCTCTACTAAAAATACAAAGATTAGCTGGGCATGGTGGTGGCACATGTCTGTAATCCCAGCTACTCCGGAGGCTGAGGCAGGAGATCACTTGAACCCAGGAGGCGGAGGTTGCAGTGAGCCAAGATTGTACCACTGCATTCCACAGCCTGGGCGACAGAGCAGGACTGTCTCAAAGTTTTTTAAATGTTAAAAATATGGCTAGTTGGACAGAACTGGCTGAAAATGTTTAAATAAATTTGCTTTTGGACAGACAGCTCACAGCTAGAGAAACATTAAAAAATGCATGGCCAGGAATGGTGGCTCATGCCTGTAATCTCAGCGCTTTGGGAGGCCAAGGCAGGAGGATTGCTTGAGGCTGGGAGTTAGAGACCAGCCTGGGCAATGTAGAGAGACTTTGTCTATACAAAACAAGTAGGCAGGCATGGTAGCTCATACCTGTAGACCCAGCTACTTGGGAGGCTGAGGTGGGAGGATTGAGGTATTTGACGCTGCAGTGAGTTATGATCCCATTGCTGCTCTCCAGCTTGGTTGACAGCAAGACCCTGTCTTAAAAAATACATGTATACGGCCAGGCATGGTGGCTCATGCCTCTAATCCCAGCAATTTGGGAGGTCGAGGTGGGTGAATCACCTCAGGTCAGGAGTTAAGACCCGCCTCGCCCACGTGGCAAAACCCCATCTCTACTAAAAATACCAAAAAAAAAAAAAAAATTAGCCAGGGGTGGTGGTAGGTTGCCTGTAATCCCAGCTACTTGGGAGGCTGAGGCAGGGAGAATTGCTTGAACCAGGGAGGCAGATGTTGCAGTGAGCCGAAACTGTGCCATTGCACTCCAGCCTGGGCAACAGAGCGAGACTCTGTCTCAAAAAAAACAAAAACAAAACATGTACACATGAAAACGCATATTAGGGTAGAAGATAAAGCAAAGTTGGAATTGAAGTAGGAACAAGCAAAGTTTAAGTGAGAAGTGACAGTTCTTAAAACCCAACTAAATGCTGAATGTGACTGATCCCACAGATACGTGCAGCGGGGGCTACAGCGAGTAGGGCTGGACCCCCAGCTGCCACTGAATCTGGCTGCCCTTCAGGCCCACCAAGCCCAGGAGAACCGTGTGGTGGCCTTCTTCAGCCTGGCCTTACTGCTGGCCCCACTGGTGGAGACGCTTATTCTACTGGACCGGCTGTTGTACCTACAGGAGCAGGGTAAGGGGGGCCTACAGCAGGGACCCAGGGACTACAGGGGTTGCAGTTCTGGGGCTCCTTTTCCAGGTCTCAGCTGGGCCCAGCTTTTGTGATTCTTGGACCCCACCTTTGAGTCACTAGTGGGTTGGGAGTAGGGGATTTGTTAAAATTAAGAATCTAGGCCAGTGTGTGGTGGCTCATGCCTATAATCCCAGCACTTTGGGAGGCCAGGGTGGGTAGATCACTTCAGGTCAGGAGTTCGAGGCCAGCCATGATGAAATCCCATCTCTATTTAAAATACAAAAATTAGGGGTGGTGGAGCATGCCTGTAGTCCCAGCTGTTTGGGTGTCTGAGGCAAGAAAATGGCTTGAACCTGGGAGGCGTAGGTTGCAATGAGCCGAGATTGCACTACTGCACTCCAGCCTGGGCAACAGAAACTCCATCTCAAACAAAAATTAAGATTCCTACCAAATCAGCCTCTGGTGAGCCTCCCTAAGGTGCATGTTAAGCAAGCTTCCCAGGCATTGAGAACCCACAATGCAAGAGGACTGCCTCCCAAGTCAGTACCTTGGGAACCTGTGTTCCTTATGGAGAACGGGTCTTCTTAGCCCCTCTGGATCCTCCTCCATGGGGAAAAGGGACTATACCTACAGGCCTGAGCAGAAGAGGCTGAGTGAGTTTGGTTCATTTTTCCCCCTCTGATTCAGCCCTTCCTTTCCCCCAGGCTTCCATGCTGAGCTCCTCCCCATCTTCAGTCCTGAACTGTCTCCCAGAAACCTGGTTCTGGTGGCCACCAAGATGCCCCTGGGTCAGGTTTTCTCTGTTCTGGAGACTGAAGACAGCTGATGCAGCCTGAGGACACATCATCTCAGACCCCATCATCTGCACAGTGTGGTAGAGTACACCTCACCCAGAGAACCAGCATCCTGCATCCTCCTGAAGCCTGGTTCCCCACAAACCTTCAGTTCCATCCCTTTTCTCTCCCTCCATGGATTATGTAATACAGTATAAAGTTTTAATTTATTAAAAATTGGAAATCTTTGTTTCCTTCCCATTTCTATAGGTAGATAAAAGGAGACGCAAACCCTCCCTATGGTACTGCTGCAGGGATGCTATACAGTTAGGACTCACAGACCACTCCCCACTGCCCTCCCTAGTAGGTGGTGGAGGTGACAGTTTCTGTTACTCACAGATATGGAGGGAACTTCTCTTACTGACTTTGGCCTCCAACCCAGAATCTGCAGGCCCTGCCCCTTTGGAGGGCTGCCTTAAGGCTGGCTAACTTTCCATCCAGGTTCTGTCATAAACTCAGGAAAGACGCTCCTTCCCTTCAGTCCCTGAGAGTGTGCTGGGATTAGTACCATTTTACCAGAGACAGCAGCTGTACACAGAAAGACCCATAAACAGCTCTTTATTGGCATCTGAAAAAGGGGTGCCTCAGCCTTCAAGGCTGGGACAGAGTGGGAGAGGAGCTGCTCTCCCCAGGCTCAATACCAATAGACCTTCTTGTGTTTCCGGGTCTCCACGATCCCCATGGCCTCCATCACCTCCTCCTGCAGAGTCTTTAGACGGGGCACGTAGGTTCTTTCTAAAGCATCTTCCACTGATGTGTCTTTGGGGCCGTCTGTTAAGCCAGAGGAAAGGAGATGGGTAGGAGGGCTTGCCCACTTTCATTAACATCCCCTACTTTCACTCCTAGCAATCCCCTGGACCTTCCCACCCTGGACCTTCCCGCCCCGGACCTTCCTGCCCCTTGCTCTCACCAGTCCACGTTTCAGGGACGATGCCATCAGCTCTGGGAAATTCGGGTTTAGGGATGATTCTCCCTGATCGTGTGGAGACTCGTACCCGCTCTCCTGCTTCAGTAAATCTCCACTGGATCTCAGTGGGTTTCCTGGTGGATAGAAGAGGTGAGTCTGGCCTACGAGTCAGGTTTCCTGCCGTCCTCTAACCCAAAAGCAGAGTCAATAGTTAGAACACCAGGGTTACCACCGTGTTTCTCCACCTTGGTGTTGGGGTTACCCACAGGGAGTCAAGTCCATGAGATGGCCCCTCAATTTCTAGAGCATCCAACCCACCATTCCCATTGTACAGCACTTTGTGGACCCAGAGGGTGAGAAACCCTCTGCCCAGAGCCCCATTGCTTGCCTGTCCATAGGATCCACAAGTTTGACCTGGCGGTAGAGCAGGGGGGCTTCATTAGGGACCATGGTTCCCCGGGAATCCTGGGTCCTGCCGACGTAGCGGTAATACTGTTCAAGAGAGGGGAGTGTCAGCAAAGGGTGTGAAAGGGGTTTGCCCTTGCTACTCAGCGCATTCAGCCTAAGTTGAAAAGTAAAAGTTTCAGTAGTGCCACCATCCTCTCAGCCAGTCTCCTGCCACCCTGTGCTGCTCTGAATGGAGAGGGCCAGATGGGACAGGCTTCCCAAGCATCCCCATCGTCTCTACTTACTGTGTTCAGCCCTTCCACAACCACCCAGTTTTCCTGCCGGTTAACTTGAACCACTTTGCCCTGCTTCCCAGCATCCTTGCCTTCTAGGATCTCCACCTGTGGGAAGAAACGAAGGTTAGGGAGGGGGATCCTCCTAACCTTGCCCAGGAGGCTCCCCATCACTCTGCCTGCTCCCTGTATGAGGCTCTTACCACGTCCCCACAGAACAGATGCCAGTCTTCATCAGAGATGGGTTCCACAACCACTGGGCGCTGCCTGGTCCTCTTGTTTGCCAGGGAGCCTTGGCGGCCCATCCCATGGCGGTAACCAGGGGGCAGAGTGACCTTGGATGCCAAGGCCAGAAGGGCAGAAAGACGCATGGCTGGAGGTTGTAAGAAATCCCTTTGCCAGCAAAAGGCTCAGAAATCTTGTCAGCCCTAGGTAGATGGATAGAAACAGGGGAGCAAAGAGGCAAGGGAAGGAACATTTTTGTTTTTGTTTTTTATTTTTGAGATGGAGTTTTGCTCTTTGTTGCCCAGGCTGGAGTGCAGTGGTGCGATCTTGGCTCACCACAACCTCCACCTCCGGGGTTCAAGTGATTCTCCTGTGTCGGCCTCCCAAGTAGCTAGGATTACAGGCATGCGCCACCATGACCAGCTACTTTTTTGGGGTTTCTTCTTCTGCCTCAGGCTCCTAAGTAGCTGGGATTTTACAGGCATGCAACACCACACTTGGCTAATTTTTGCATTTTTAGTAGAGATAGGGTTTCACCATGTTAAACTCCTGACCTCGTGATCTGCCCGCCTCGGCCTCCCAAAGTGCTGGGATTACAGGCGTGAGCCACCGTTTAATAATTTAATAAATTAAAAAAATTTAAATTATTTCAAATATTTTAACAAAGCAAGGTGCAGAATAACGTGAGTAGTAATATCCCTTTGGGGAAAATATACAAATATATATTCCAGCACAGGTATATTTATGGAAAGGGAACAAGAAAGCAAAGTACCTGTCTTAGGGGAGGGGAACTGTTTGGAAGGTCTGTTAATTCCATTTTGTTCCTTCCCATTACATTTACATTTTGTAACCATGTGCATTTAAAAATATGTATTAGCAGTTTATCTGAACAGTGAGATACCGGGTCATTTTTCTTCTTTATACTTCTCAGTGTAAATGCCTGATGTTATTTTCAGAAAAAGAAACAAAAACAAACAAACAAAAACCTTGTTATTTTCAATTAATGCTGATTGGCCTAAGTGTTCCTGTTCAGATTCAACAAATGCTTAGGGAGTACTGCTATATGACAAACCTAATGCTGGGAATTTCACTGCTGGCATTTGGTCTTCACATGGCCCAGTGAGGGAAGTGAGGTTGCCAGACGCATCAAAGTCCCTTTTACAGACAAGGCCTTGAGAGCCAGAGTGACTACCCTGGTTCCTACAGCTTGACAGGAGCAGGAGCAGGGCCAATTTTAAAACCCAAGCCTCCAGCGTGATTGCTGCTCCTTGCTTCACCTCAGTCATGCCAGGTCTGAACCAGCCCAGCCCATAGCAGCTTGCATGCCCCCGAGATCGATCGTTCGCTTCTTTCCCTCCACAATCTGGAGATGCTGCCGGTGAGCGTCCCGCTGTGGTGCTTTCCCTGCATGTTCTGGAGGCGCCGTGCAATGTAATGGGGTCGAAGGTCACTGCTCCAAAGGCTTCCCCCACCAGCCTCATCCCAGACATCGCCAAGGCCTAGCTGTCTTCAGCACCCACCCGCTCCAAACTTCCAGTGCACAGAAACCCTGGGGAGGCGACTGAGCCACAGCCTGGGAAAAAGATAGGCCCTTCTCGCACCTGCCTCTCGGACGAGCCCCGGAACTGCAACACCTCTGAGGCGGGAGGCCCTCACCTCCACTTTCCGCGGTACTTCAAGAGCTCAGCACAGGGGCCCTCAGCGTCCCCTCCCCCGCCACGCCCGTCGACTTTCTGGGAGATGTAGTCCAATTGTAAAACGGAATCTTACCTCTCAGCAGGCTGGGAGCTGTAGTCCGCCGCTACGAAGTTGGAACCAGGAAGTTTGGCCGGGGTAGGAAATCAGGGAAACGAAAACACACCGTGAAGCATGTCGGGAATCGCAAGGCAAGCTGGTTAGGCCGGCCCGCCTGGCTCATTCCTGCGCATGCTCTGCGTGGAGGCCGCTGGGAATTGTAGTTTCTAGAGAAGGTGGCTCCATTTTCTAGGTGGTTGTGGCTTCCTGTTCAAGGCAAAGGGCCGCCCTTTCCAGACAGGGCTACAGCCAGTATTCTCCCTGTCCTCTGCTGGAGTGGGGGCAGGGCAGATTCAATAACTGCCGTAGGCTTTCTAGAGGAAGGGATGAATCGTGGGCCCTTCCAATGCTAGTAGCCGATCTAGTTAGAAAATGTCAGATCTGGAAGGAAACAGAAATGATCTAAGCCAGTCAATCCACTTAATTCGGGGAGTAACGGAGAGATTTCACCCTACTAACGCCCTCCCCCTACCACCCTATCACCAGCTAAAAGTGGCAGGCACCCCTGGCATTAGCAAGGAGAAAGGGTTATCCTATTATTTGACTTGCCCTTTGGGGTCAAGGTTGTTTATACAACCAGCCCCTAAACTCCCACTTCATGGCCATTTTGGGCTGTGGCCCATACTGGCATCCTCCCACACCCTACTTCTTGTGCAAACTCTTTTTAAAAAAAAAAAAAAAACTCTCCCAGGTGCATTAAACAGTGGCTGGAGAGGAGAGGTAGAATGAATGGTGTGGTTTATTCCAGGACACTGCCCACACATGGAAGTTTGGATTTCCAAACGCCTACGAATGGAGGAGGCTGACACCCCTACCTCAATCTGAGATTTGGAAATCAACTGTATTCTCTTATCTCTTACCCCACTTTCTGTCTTGAGTTAACCAATATACCCCCAAAGAATCAGTCAGAATCCATCATTAGTAATCAACGGGTTTTATTTTCCTAGAACTGAAATCATCTACGGTTCTCAGAGCTAAACTTCCAAAGCTACAGTCAGCAATTTTTCATCAGAGCCCAAGGAAGAGGGGTCAGGGTAAAAGAGACAAGAGACTGAAGAGAGGCATAGAGAGATCATTAGGAAGAGGGTGGGAGGGGGCACTTATTTCCCTCTGTCCTCTCAGTGGATTACAAATCGGATCTGGTGACAACACTGAGGAGACCAGGTCAGGGTATGTGGATGAGAAATGACACTGGAAGGAACACCAAAGCCCCAGCTACAAAAAGAAAGTCATCAAGCTCCAAATAGAAGGGGAGCCTCCCAGTGCACCTCAGAAATGGGGGCAATGATGGGGAAAGAAGGAGCAGAATGGGGAGCACACAAAGGGTTAGGGGACTTTAAAATTTTTTTTTGTAATTTTCTTTTATTAAAAACATTTCCTAAAAAATGTGACTTTTCCTTTATGTCTGGGTGATATATATGACTATAAGCTGGCCTTGAGCACTGTGTGGAGAGGGAAAAGGGCAGCTAGGGGTCTTCCCAAGCATCCCATTTCTGGCTTCAGAGATCTAAAGGGGGATAGATGCTCACACTCCCACCCAAATGGGTAAAGTCAGCCCTTCAGGTCTCAGGTCCTTGGCCCAAACAACGTGGAAGCCCCAAAATCTTTTGATGATTAACTACAACTCCCAGAACTCTTGGGGTCAACAAAAGGAAAAATGGGTGTTGTCAACCATCAAGGATTTATGGAAGGGAGTCTCTTCCCTACAAGCTGTCCCACTTTCCCTGAAT
>CAUYLG010005742.1:0-89589 GCA_963573385.1 Cacajao melanocephalus | reverse complement strand
CACCCCCACCCATCACGCTCACCCCGAGGTGGTTTTAGGGGTATAAAAGGTCTTGACACCCTCCTTTTCGGGGCCACGGGTTGGAGAGACGTGAGTCCTCCGTGGCTGCTGGCAATAAAGACCCTGCAATTTGGCCTACTTTTGTCTTGGTGTTGACTTTCTATGCTTAGTTCAGTACAACAATCTCCATACTGCTTTGGGTCTGACAAGGTTTCAGTCAAAGAGTTGGCCAGCTCTGTTCCTCTCTGTAGCTTGAATTCCTCCTCCAAGCTTAAGTAGTTGTTGACAGACCAAGATAACCTAAGGTTTCCCTCAGCTTGACTAAATTGCAGACGCTGATATCCTTTTTCTTAGCGCATTATTTTAGAAATTTTGAACCTAAATTCTTTTACTGTCCCTTTGAGGTATGTATTAGTACATTCTCACACTTCTATAAAGAAATTGCCCAAGACTGGGTATTTATTAAAAAAAGAGGTTTGATTGACTCACAGTTCCACTTCGCTGGAGCAGCCTCCGGAAACTTACCATTATCACAGAAGGTGAAGTGGAAGCAGGCACTTCTTTATGAGGTGGCAAGAGAGAAGATTAAACAAAACAAGAATTTCCAAATATTTATAAAACCATCAGCTGTTATGAGAACTCCTTCACTATCACAAGAGCAGCATGAAGGAAACTGCCCCTGTGATCCAATCACTCCCACCAGGTCCCTCCCTCAACACCTGGGGATTACAATTCAAGATGAGATTTGGGTAAAGATACAAAGCCTAAGTATATCAAAGTGCAGACTCTTTTAAAAGTCTCTTGGCTCTTTTACCACCCAAGAATGCCTTTTTGAAGAACCTTTGAAATTAAAACATTAAGGAAGATGGCACCCCTATCTTTCAGGTTCTGCAGGAGGATAGGAGTCTCACTTCTGTCCAAGTCTTGCTCCAAGTTGTAAACTACCTCCTGTCATGAAGACCAGAAAAAGTTTTATTTTCCTTGGTCTAAGGCCAATTAGGAAACAGAGATATAACTTTCTAGTTGTTTGTTGCTGGCTTGAATTTTGTTTTAAAAAGAATAAAATGCATTTAGATCTTGTTGAAGAATTTTGTAATTGTTTGGTATGAGAGGTTTTATTTTTGTTTATTTTTTTTTAAACTAAAGATAGTTTCTATAGAATCTCCTACCCAAGTGTTCTTAGAACTTAAAATAAGGACTACAATTCTGAGGTGACAAATTCCAGAGCAGTGTGTTGTGATGTAAATTTCTTGGGGTTTACACTTTGTAAAACAGTCTTGAGCCTCAGCTTAGGCATTCACATACCGTTTGATAGTTAACTGTGACACTTGACCTCTTTGGCAAAATCAGGCCCTTCTCACTGGGTTTTGTGAGAATTAAATGAAAAAAAATGTGGTACATATACACAGGGAAGTGTGATTTAGTTTTTTTTAAAAAAAATTCTAACGGTTGGAATAAAACAGTTGAACCCGAATGATATTATGTTAAGTGAATAAGTCAGGCACAGAAAGAAAAATGCCTCAGGATCTCATATGTGGGATCTAAAGAAGCTGAACTCAGAAGCAAAGAGTAGAATGGTGGTTACAAGAGGCTGGTGGGTGAAGGGTGGGGCGATGGTTGAAGGATACAAAATTTCAATTAGATAGGAAGAGTAAATTCAAGAGATCCATTGTACTACATGGTGACTATATTTAATAAAAATGTATTATGCTTTGAAAAAACTAAAAAAACAAATTTTAAGTGTCCTTGCCACAAAAATTAAAAAATGCATATGTTAATTAGCTGGGTTGAGCCATTCCACAAACTTTACATATTTCAAAACATCATGTGGTACATAACACATATATGCAATTTGTATTTTTCAGTTAAAAATATAATAAAATAAATGAGAAAAATACATGTGAAATTCCTTTGAGCAAAAGTACATCCTGCTCATGCAGTCAAAAAACATTTCTACTAGACCAGAATCTAGTAGTTAAGAATTTGGTATAACTAGAATAGATTTTGCTTTATCCTCAGGGATCTTACAATCTAACTGGTAAAATATGTTAAATGAATAATAACCTTGTTACAAATTAAATGGAAACAAAAGTACTAAACAATGTGTTTAAGAAAATATGTAATTCATTTCTGGTAATTTAGGTGGCAACAAAAATAAAGTATGGAGTACAATATTGATTTCATTGTTATTAATTTGTTCCTTTATTTTTGTAAATTTGAAACAGTTCTTTATGGGTTGTCTGTCATTGATCATTAAATTGAATGATGTGTTAACACCAAGAAAATATGTAAAAAGATTTTTAAATATGACCTTAAATATTTGTGCCTAATAGATAGAAATTGTAAGTAATGTATGATCAGTCACTTTCAATACATTACAACTTTTAAATGTGAAATAGAATCATCTATATTTAGCTGGTTTTACATTTAAAGCAAATTTTCTTATCTTTTAATTTATTAATACTTCAATCATTTAATATTCATAATTGTACATTAGATCTTAGTAAAACTTAGAGACAGTGATTATTCAAAAACAATGTTTTAATGAAACGTGTGTATGTGTGTCTGTATATATATATATACACATATATGTACACATATGCATATATATATTTCTACATATATATTTATTTACATAATATATATATACACACACACATATATATATATATATATATATATATTTCTACTGATACGGGAGGGGGACAGGGAAGTGATAGGTAGAGAAGGGCAGGATCCTTGGCGAGGGCTCCGCCCTCAGCCCTGTGCATATGAACCTAAGTGAGGACAAGCATTTCTCTTTTCATACCCAAAAAATTGCCTTTTGGCTCGACATGCCCACCACCCCTGTACCCATATAAACCGTCGAGGCCTAACGGGCACACAAACAAGCGGCTGGACATTGAGAGGAGCAGAGGAGCAGAAAAGCACGCCGACAGACACCAGCAGACACTGGCAGGCGGCTGACAGCAGGATGACATGGAATTCAGTCCAGGGCAGCCAAAGGAGAGTCCAGCCACTGGACGGCCCAACTGCAGAAGAAGACCACCTTCCCACTCCATCTCACTACTAGCCTCCCCATCCATCTCATTAAGAGCTACTTCTGCCACTCAATAAAAACTTGTACCCATCCTCCAAGCCCATGGATGATCCTATTTTCCAGTATAGTAGGGCAAGAACCTGGAATACAGAAAGCTCTCTGTCCTTGTGATAAGGCAGAGGGTTTAGTTGAGCTGATTAACACAAGCCACCTGCAGCTGGCAAAACTGAAAGAGCACACTGTAACACACACCCTGTTAGGCTTCCTGAGCCCTAAGCACTCAACCCTAAAAGCTACCACTGTGTTGGAGCCCCAGAATGCTTCCCACAACCTGCTGATCTTATCTTCATGCTCTCCCTAGGAGTTTGAGCAACCAGGCACCAAAGAAGCGAGCCACACCCTTGTTGCACACCCTAACGGGGAGGATAAGGGAACTCTTCCTGTTTCACTACTGTGGTCCTCAATATTTTTTGTCTATTTAATAGCTAAAGTAGACTAAAAGTTATAGCCTTTTAGGCCACCTCTGAACTACAGACACACAATAAAAAATTCTACTTTTATGAATTGTATACCCTTATGAATTATATGCCCTTGTGAAACATATAGTCAAGTAAGGAAAAAAATCAATAAATATGTATATTACAATATCAATTGTATAAAATGCTGTATAGAAAAATAAAGCGTGATAAAAGTATAGAGAATAAAAAAGGAATGAAAGCACCATTATAGAGATGTGAAATTTGAAGAAAGCTGTGAATGAAAGAAGGGATTGAACTATACAAATGACACAAAATCAGAGTGAGTGAAATTGATATCACTAAGAGATGAATTAAAGATATTTAGCAGGGGCACATTCAATATTACATGCAGAGAGACAAAGCCAAAGCAGTAGGGTGGAGTTAGTGAGAATTTAGTGGATTTTAGATATAATTTGATGGCACAGTCTGCAACACAATCTAACAAAGTGACTATGAATAAAAGAGGAGTCAAGAAAGATTTCTAGATATTTGTTTAGCAACTAGTGAACTCTGCTGTCACTTGCTTCGAGAAGGCAACACCAGTGAAGAAGCAGATAAGGTGGGAGGAAAGCAAAAGTTTTATTTTAAATATTTTGAATTTAAGGTACTTACTAGGCACCAAAATTGATAAATTGAATATGAGATTGAACATATAAATTTTGATTTTGAAGAATATATGAAATGGAATTAAAATATGCAAGACATCATTATGGTACTGACAGAAATTTTAAGCTTTGAAACTAGAAGTGATCACCAGGAAGTTAATGTAAATGGCAATAATGTGCTAAACTCTGGTGCACTTCCATATTTAAAGAGGAAGAGGAAGATCTAGCACGAATGACTAAAAATGGTAGGCCATGTACCTAACATTTGTGTAGTGTATAGAAGTGAAGTGAAGAATGTGCTTTAAGAAAGAATTACTGACTGAGTAAAGTGAGGATTCAGTACATGAGGATTGGAAAGATGAAAGTGATTACTGATCTTGATGAAAACCATTTTGGCAAAGTACTGAGATAACATCTTATTGAGGAGATAGTGGGGAAAGGTACAGGAGGTTGAAGGGGAAAAATACTTTTGAGTTGTTTCCCTATAAGAAAGTATAGATATATGGCTGAGAAATTCTGGAAGAGAGGAGTCTACAAAAAATAAAATTGATGTTTTTATCTGTAAAATGGAGGCTATTTCACCCACAAAGGATTTTGATAAGAAGCCAACATGAATGCAGCTTACTGTAACAACATGCTAACTCTTTCTATCTTTCCCTCTGAATTAAATGGCTTTTGAAGTTTGTTAGTTTTCTTTTACTTAATTTTTGTAGGGTGGCAGGAATAATATTGGAAAAAATAATGTTTACATGGGAGCTGATCAAAAGACTGAATACTATAAAAAGAGTTCTGAAGTTGGGAGACAAACGTAGCAGATGCCAGATATAGCTTGCTCCCCAGAAATCCTTGATGTTTGAGAAAGTCAAAAGTGGTCCCATGGAATTGTGCTTATGATTCCTGCTCTCCCTATACCAGTAAATATTTGGAATTTCTATCTGAGTATTTTATTCCTAAAATCTGGAAGTTATGAGGTGAGCTGGGAGGATGTAGTTTTTGAAAAGTTCATTAGCAGATGACAGGGAGCCAGGCTACAATCCTGCCAATCAACAAAACTTCACTTTCTACCTTATGTAATACCACCCTGCTTGGGGTGTTCCAACCATTGAAACAGAGTTCATTGAGCAGAAAAGAAAAATAACAGCCTAGGACGACTAGTAGCCAAATCTCAGAACATAAGTTTGGCCCTTTAGAGCCTCTGGAGAGGTCAGAAGACAATGTCCGTGAGAAAATCAACTTAAATAATGAAATATGTAAGATTATTCATTAGTTCCAAATTGCTGCATTACAAATTATCATAAACCTTGCAGAATAAAAATACACACATTTATTAACTCAATGTGTCTTTATGTCAAGAGTTAGATCCATGGCTGAGATGGTTCCTCTGCATGGATTAAAATCTAGGTATTTTCCAGAGCTGGATTCTTATTTGGAGGCTCAACTGGAAACACACCCACCTCTAAATTCATTCAGATTGTAGGCAGAATTCTTGTTTGTGTGAGTGGCTGTAGAACTGAGGAGTATAGCTTCTTGCTCCGTGGAGCTTGCTCTCAGCTTCTGGAAGTTCCTGCATTCCTTGCCAATGGCAGGTTACTTCATCAGACCAACAAGGAGAGTTTTTAGAGTGACTCTGCTGGCAAGACGGATTTTATTTAACACAACACAATCAAGAGAGCAACACTCTATCACTTTTCAAATATTCTATAGGTTAAGGAAAGTGATAGTTCCAGCAAGGGAAGAGGACTATACAAAGCTGTGATCACCATGAAAAAGGGAATATGGAGGATTGCCTTACACTGTCATTCACAGATGGTAACTAGAGCAGGTATTTTGAGGCTGAGTTCATAAAATCAAGAATTCCTACAAAAATAATTAGGTAGATAGATTGAAGTAAATTTTTAGTGACTTTTCACAATATGGTATCAACCTTCTCCGGAGAGAGCGTACCCTTTTTGCTGCTGCTCAGAGAAAGTAGAGGAACTGATTGTTTTAATTGAGGTAGGGATTAGGGTGGGTTAAAGCTGGAATGCATTTAATGTAAGGCTCATTTTACATTTGGTTTGTGCCTGTCTCAGTGTGTAGTTTTAGGGTGTTCAATTAAGAGTAATGTTTTGGCTGGGCAAGGTGGCTCATGCCTGTTATCCCAGCACTTTGAGAGGCCAAGGCAGGTAGATCACCTGAGGTCAGGAGTTTAAGTCCAACCTGACCAACATGGTGAAATCCCTTCTCTACTCAATACAAAAAATTAGCAGGACATGGTGACGGGCACCAGTAATTCTAGCTACTTGGGAGGCTGAGGCAGGAGAATTGCTTGAACCCAGGAGGCGGAAATTTCAGTGAGCTGAGATTGCACCAACCTGGCAACAAGAGCGAACACTCCATCTCAAAACAAAGCAAAACAAAAAAAAGGGGCTGATGTTTCACCAGAGACCCTCTCTGGGAATGTCCTATATTTTAATATTTCTCCCTAAAATGATGAGACTAAAAATAAAAATCCTCCCTCTGTTTTTTAAAGAGTTTTTAAACTTACATATTTAATCTCCCACCTTGCACAGCTTCTGTATCATAAATTGTTTTCAGGTTAAGAGAGTACAGATCATTAGCTAGACTCTCCTAAATTATTTACTTCTTATAATCTTCACCCTTCTATTCCTTGTTGGTTCCCAATTTCTGATGCCACTACATATATTTTTCAAAAACATTTTTTCATTGTTGAAGTTGTTTCTTCCAGAAGTATTGGTCTCCCACAAACTTTTATCCTACAATAAATCAGTAGCCCTTCATTTTTTATCTAAAATTATTACATGTTTTTCACTTTTTATGCCATTTTTCCAATTCTTTCTGTCATTTTATTACCTCATATTTCTCTTTTTCTTGAGTCCATTTTTCTCTGGAGGGTATAAAGAACTACTTTCCTTTATTTTGTTTATGTAACTTTTTTCTTTTGGTTTATTCATTGTATGTTACTTTTTTTTCTATCCTTTTCTTTCATTTTAGAGTCTGCTAGTCTTTCAAGAATAACGTGGAAAAGATAGTTTAAACTGAAAAAGACTCGTGCCCAATATTTTACATATTGCCTCAAAAAACTCACAGAAATTCTGCATATTTCTGACATTTATCTACATCTGTTCCATTATCTTTTGCTGGATAACAAACTACCCCAAGTCTTTGTGGCATAAAACAATAGTCATTTTATTGTATCTGATCAGTTTGTTGACCATGAATTCAGGCATGCTTACTGTTCCATTCCACATGTCAATAGATGTCACAGACTATTTTTTATTTGACAGAGAGGCTGGTCTGAACCATCCACGATAGCCTCCGTTACATGTTTTATGCCTTGGCAGGGAGAGTTAGAAGGCTGGGCTCAACTGGGAATGTTGATTAGAGTACCTAAAAGAAGTGTCAACAGTGTTGTAGACAGACTTCTTATATGACAGCTCAGAGCTCCCTGAAAGAGTGTCCTAAAACTCCTAGATGAAAGACGAGATTCTTGTGTTCTTGCTTCAGATATCCTAGAATATCATTGTTGCTCTGTTTGGTTGGTCAAATTATTAAGTTCAGCACGGAAGCACAGATTCTAGGGAGGGGAATTAGAACCTACCTCTCAATGAGTAGAGTAGCAACAATTAAGAATATGGCTATTCTTAATATACCAGCATATTGCTCTAGTTTTTAGAATTTGCCTTCCATCTATCTCCCACATCTTTTTAGGGTGAGCAGGTTATAAACGTGGGCATACATAATAACTCACCATAAAGCCATGTAAGTACATTATCATATAAGGTTATTTAGTGCTTAATTATCACTTCTTATTTTATTCTCTCTGCTGATATATAGTCAAATTATGCTTTATCTCTTTCACACACTGAGCCATAAAATTAAGACATTTCTCATGGTTAGGAGTCATAATTAGAGTTTTAAATTATGTGTCTTCTTTGTACTGGTTATGAACTATTTGATTTTCAGCTTTAAATCAATACTTCTATACTTTGCTTTTTGTTGTTGGTGTGGGGATTCTTCAGCCTACAATTCTTTGTCATGTGGATTCCTTTTATGCTTTTCTAAGTCAGGCACTGGAGGGAGACTGAAATTTGAGAGGAGGAAATAAGTGGACTCGTTTATTTCAATTCTCTTGTTGTTCCTGTCACTGTTACTTCATCAGTGCTGCTACATTCTGACTGCAGTAGCGGTTTCCAATTTCCAAATTATTTTGATTCTTCCACAACCTTCCTGATCACCTCCTACCCTAAAGGATTACCAGGACTAGGCTGACTTCTAGCTTTGTGAGGGGGTTTAGGCCTCTTCTCTAAATAAATGTGGCACCAGCACCAACAGACAGTGCCGCCTCCTAAGAGGCCTCACTCCAGACCCTGTGGGATGCTTACTTTGAGCTCCTGAAATAGTTTGTGCCACTTCTTGCCTTGAGATGTGAATTATAGTTTATAAGACCCCTCCTTTCTGCTCCTGGGTTTCTATACTACCTGTCTGCCACTCTCTCTTCAAATGTTTGATACTCAAATCTATGGGGACCCTACACTTGACCTCTAAGATCTGAAAACCCTGAACATTTTACTTTTTCCCCAACTTTAAAGGCAATACCCATATCCTCATCTGCTACCTCTGCATTACTTCATTTGTTTTTGTTTTGCCAGGTGAGCTTTCCAACATCTCATTCATCCATTTTGTTTGTGTGTGTGTTAAATGCTCTCTGTTGAAATAGCTAATGTAGTTTCTGTTTTTCTAACTGAACTCTCACTAACACATTGTACCAACTCTCCTTCATCCCTTAGTCCCTTATTGATTGTCTCATAAAAACACAAGGTAAAATTCTGAGAAATTTGAGTTGTCTTAACTTCCTTCAATCCATTTGGTAATTATGAAATAACCCAACCCATAGATAAAATATATTTTTGCTAAAAGAATTTCAGTAGTTTCTTCATGTTGAAACTAAACCTAGCTTAATACAGAACTTGAAATAGAGAAAATAACAGGACTGAGATCATGATCTAAGAGAGAACACCTAACGACAATAAATAAAATATTTTCTATTTTGCTATTTTTTAATTCTATGTGTGTTTTCTGTCTGTCCATAATAATAAAATCTTCTAAAATGCTTGTATATTGGTTTCTTTCTTTATAGGAATTATTTTTCATCTTTAACCTGGACCACTTAACTTCAACTATTCACTACATTTATTGCAGGTTTCTTCTTCCTTCACGTAGTGGAGAACCCCAGTACTATAGACTTATATGGTTTGGCTCTGTGTCCCCACCTAAATCTCAACTCAAATGGTAATCTCCATGATCCCCATGTGTCAAGGGCAGAATCAGGTGGAGGTAATTGGAACATGACGACAGTTTCCTCCATGCTGTTGTTGTGACAGTGAGTGAATTCTCATGAGATCTGATGGTTTTACAAGCATCTGGCATTTCCCCTGCTTGCACTCACTCTGTCGTGCCGCCCCATGAAAGAGGCGCCTGGTTCTCCTTTGCCTTATGGAGGAAACTTATGGAGTTTCCTCCATAAGTTTCCTTACGTTAATGGTGGAGGATGTCCACGTTCTTGTCATCTTGAACAAAGAATTGGACAAAATGCACAAAGCAAGCAAGGAAGGGATGAAGGGATTTATTGAAAATGAAACTACACTCCACAATATGGGAGCCAGCCTGAGCATAGGGGCTTAAAGGCGCTGTTAGAACATTTTGGGGAGTTTAAATACCCCATAGAGGATTCCACTGGTTACTTGGAGTACACCCTATGTAAATGGAGAGGATGAAGTAAAGTTATAAAATCATTTACGGCATACGCCCTATGGAGAGTATATTTCCTGTTATTGCTGAAGTGTGAATCAGCCTTATATTCCCTGCCTCCAGACCTTATTTTCCTGTGTCACCCAGGCCTCCTCAGCCATGCAGAACTGTGAGTCAAACCTTTTTCTTTTATAAATTACCCGGTCTCAGATATTTCTTCATAGCAGTGTGAGAATAGACTAATACAGTAAATTCATATCACAGGGAGTAGGGCACTTCCAAAAATGTGGAAGCGACTTTGGAACTGGGTAATAGGTAAAGCTTAGAACAGTCTGGAGAGCTCAGAAAAAGATAGAAAAATATGTGAAAATTTAGAAATTCCTAGAGACTTGTTGAATGGTTTTGACAAAACTGCTGATAGTGATATGAACAATGAAGTCCAGGCTGAGGTGGTCTCAGATGGAGATGAGGAACTTCTTGGGAACTGGAGCAAAGATGACTGTTGCTGTGCTTTAGCAAAGAGACTGGTGGCATTTTGACCCTACCCTAGAGATCTGTGGAACTTTGAACTTGTGTGAAATGATTTAGGGTATCTGGAGAAAGACATTACTAAGGAGCAAAGCATTCAAGCGGTGACAAATTTTAAAAGTTTGGAAAATTTGCAGCCTGACCAAGGAATAGAAAATAAAAATTCATTTTCTGGGAAGAAATTCAAGCTGGTTGCAAAAATTTGGATGAGTAATGAGGAACCAAATGTTAATAACCAAGACATTGGGGAAAATGTTTCTAAGGCACATCAGAGATCTTCAACATAGTCTCTCCCACAGGCCTAGGAGGGAAAAATGGTTTCATGGGTCAGGCCAAGGGCCCTCTTGCTATGTGCAGCCTTCAGACGTGGTGTTTTGCATCACAGCCACTCTGGCCCTGGCTAAAATGAGCCAAGGTATAGTTTAGGCTCCTACTTCATAAAATGCAAGCTGCAAGCCTTGGTGGCTTCCATGTGGTGTTGAGCCTGAGGGTGCACCGAAGTCAAGAACTGAGGTTTGTGAAACTCTGCCTGGATTTCAGAGGATGTATGGAAATGCCTGGATGTCTAGCCAGATGTTTGCTTCAGGGTCAGAACCCTCAGGGAGAACCCCGATAGGGCAGTGCAGAAGAGAAATGTAGGATTCGAGGCCCCACATAGTCTCCACTGGGACATTGCATAGCAGAGCCTGAGAGAAGAGGGCCATTGTCCTCCAGACTCCAGAATGGTAGATCCACTGATAGCTTGCACTGTGCACCTGGAAAAGCCACAGACACTGAATGCCAGCCATGAAAGCAGCTAGGAGGGGGCTTGTACTGTCTAAAGTCACAGGGCTGAAGCTGCCCAAGGCCATGGGAACCCACGTCTTGCATCAGCATGCCTTGGATTTGAGACATGGAGTCAAAGGAGATCATGTTAGCATTAAGGTTTAATGTATGCCCCACTGGATTTCAAACTTGCATGGGGCCTATAGTCCCCTTCTTTTGGTCAATTTCTTTCATTTGGAATGGGAACATTTATCCAATGTTTACACCTGCATTGTATCTAGGAAGTAACTAACTTGCTTTTCATTTAACAGGTTCATAGGTGGAAGGGACTTGCCTTGTCTGAGACGAAACTTTGGACTGTGGACTTTTGCGTTGATGCTGAAAAGAGGTAAGACTTTGGGGGACTGTTTGGAAGGCATGAACGGTTTTGAAATGTGAAAATACATGAGGTTTGTGAGGGACTGGGGCAGAATAATGTGGTTTGGCTCTGTGTCCCCACCCAAATCTTACCTCAGTTTGCAATCCCCATAATCCCCATTCCTCAAGGGTGGGACAGGGTAGAGGTATGTAGGTCATGAAGGCAGTTTCCATCATTCCGTTCTTGTGATAGTGATTGAGTTCTCACGAGATCTAGTGGTTTTATAAGCATCTGGCATTTCTTCTGCTTGCTTTCACTCTGTCCTGGTGCCTTTTGAAAAAGGTACCTGGTTCTCCTTTGCCTTCCACCATTATTGTAAGTTTCCTGAGGCCTCCCTAGCAATTCAGAACTGTGAGCCAATTACACCTCTTTTCTTTATAAATTAGCCTTGGTATTTCTTCATAGCAGAATGAGAATGGACTAATACATAGACTATGTTTTAAATACTATGAAAAATGTTATGGTAATTTCAGAAAAAAAAGTTCTATAATTCCACATAAGGAGCTTTAGATATGGCTTTACATGTATAAAGATAATTTATAAGAGCAATGTATTGGAATTACCAGACTTAAAGAGATAGAGAAACATGGGGGCTGAAATAGCTGTTAGAAAATTGTATTGTTGCATGAATCCTTGATTTATTTATCATGGTTTGAGAAGACTTATGTGAGTAACTCATGGGTTCAGCAAATTTGTTCAGATTTGCATATTATATTACCCTGACATTGAACTCTAAATATATTTTACTGCCAAAAATATTTTATTCTTTATTCTTTGGGCTTTACATTGTCTTTTTATTAAAAAACAAAAATCTGTGTCATATATTTCCTCAAATACCTGAACTGCTTCTTAACTTGATTTCATTATGTACCTCACCAACTAAATACAGCATTAATTCTATATCCAGATATTGTAATTAAGTCATTATACCTCCCAAAAGATCTCTCAAGTGCTATCTCCTATTTATTCAAGTGAGTTCCTATGGTATTATCATGACTTCATGACCCATGTGTCTGCTGAAATTTCTAGTTTCCTCCTGTACTTTAAATCCTCATTGATGGTTCATCTTCCAAGGCCTACATGACTTTTTGATGCCAGACTTACTTTATAGTCCTTTTACCAAAAAATAAGGGCCAATTATTCACGGCTGAGGCTTTTCTGTTTGCCTCTTTGGTCACTTTAAAATCTGTGTATATGTGTTCCTAATTCAATCTGGAGTAAAATAAGAAGTGAATAAAGCTAGTTACATTATATATATATATATATATATATATATATATATATATACACACACACACACACATATACACACACCCACACATACACATATATATATATAATGTAGAAACAAATATATATGTATATGTATATATATACATATATACATATGTATATATACACATATGGGTATATATATGTATACATATATATTTTTTTGTTTATTAGTAGAGCTTAGAAACATAAATGGTGGGAATCTCTTGAAAAAGAAAAAATTCTGGATATTGTGGGAGCAAAGAAGGAGACAAATGATTCGATATGCAACCTAGAGGGCATTAATGACAGTACATAAACAAAAAGCTGACTGTAAATTTTATTACTTGGTCAAAGAGGAAGATTGAGGAAACAAAAATATTATAGGTACTATTTTTTAAAAAGTGGCTATTTAGGATAGTGGTCTCTAAACCCCTATATAAGTGTAAGTGATGGATATATTAAAGAGGCCATAGTTTTAGAATTATTTATAAATTATTCTGTATATAACATTTAAAATGGAATTATTAAAATGTCCTGGTAAGACTAACAGGATTGCATGTACAGTATAACTATGTTGATCTGGCCATGATAATAGAGCAAACTATGGTATACCTTATTCCAAGTCCTGTGGCACTTTTCCTACTATATCTCACATCTTAATCTAGTATATGGAGGCACAGCCCATATCGTAGTATATTCAAGGTGAGAAAAAGAATAAAAATATTATTCAGATACATTCCGGTTTTAAATTTCATAAGGCAAATACATTTAGTACTGTTTTGTTTCAATATCTCAAACCATTTATTATTCAATTCACTATACAGTGATATGAAAAAGAAAAAAGGAAGTTAATATCATTCACTGATCTGGCTTCCCCACTAGAGACCAGCTTTCTTACTAATTCAGTCATCTTCTTCTTACTAGATAAATTTATGCAGCCGCTCAGTCTTTCACACTAATTGAAAAAATGCTGATTTTGTGCACTGATGGACTACAAAACTTCATTGGAGATTTGCTGTGATCATAAGTACATTTGATCATTTTAAACGGTGCTTAGGGACTAGATAACAGAGAGACTAATTCATCTGTGTTTGGAAGGTCTGTGCCCGGCACAGAGAGGCATTTCAAATTCTACTCATTACTTCTTCTAAGAAAGAGAATTTTAATTATTTTATTAGAGTTCTAACAAGGAAAAATTCATTTTAATAATGCAATCTAAAACACATACATGATTTTAGAGTATGCTAATTAGGATGGATGGAATAAAGGATATGATAGGGTTTATTATATTATTTCTATTTTAATCTATTAACATTATAAAATTATCTTATTTTTATTTAAATTATATACCAAAATTATTTTTAATGATGTGCAATTTATGCTTGTATATCTTATCAACTTGTCAGTATAAATGATGCTAATATAATGTCAATATCAATAGCAGATTTCCTTGTTTTTTCAGCATACAGATTCTTTTCCTCTTTGCCACTTAAAGGAGCACTACTGTCACTAAATGAGGACATTAATGGCTTTATAGTGACTCCTAAAGAAAATTTGCCTCAATATATAAGTGTTGGTTAGAAATAACTGCTTTTCTTCAAACACTGTATTTTCTTGCATTCTTAAGTAATACTGCTTTTTTTTTTTAAAAAAAAAATAAACAATGACTATGTGACAGCCTCCATATTTTAGATTCTAGGAATATAAATGATGTATAAGAAAATCAAAGACTCCGCTCTCATAAGCTGTACATCTGAGGAAGATAATAAGAGACAAATAGTAAAGAAGGGGGCATCAACTGAAAAGAGATAAGGAAATAACCAGGCAGACTTACAGACATAGATGCTGCTTTACATAAAAGAATCAGGGAAGACCTCCCTAAGAAAATCATATGACCTTAAACCTAAGAAATGAAAAGGAGTTAGCCAACAACAACAAAAAAAAAATCTAGAGAAAATGTGGTTGGCTGAGGTAAAGAAAACAGTTAATACAAATCTCTTGAAAAGGGAATAACTTTTTTTTTGTTATAAACAAATCCCCAAAAAGGGTCTGAGTGAACACTGTAACCAGAACTTCAAAGTCACTCAAGCTAAATACAGACCTGGTACAATGGCTAAACACAGACCTGGTATTTAGCAGCAGCTAAATACAGACCTGATACAATGGCTCCCTGCCAGGTTCCATTCTCCAATTCTACCAAAAGCAAACAAACAAAGTCCTGTTTTCTTACCCCCTTTAAAAATGGAGTCTTGGCTGGGTGTGGTGGCTCATGCCTGTACTCCCAGCTCTCTGGGAGGTTGAGGCAGGTAGATCACCTGAGGTCAGGAGTTCAAAACCACCCTGGACAACATGGTAAAACCCCATCTCTACTAAAAATACAAACATTTGCCTGGCCTAATGGTGCATGCCTGTAATCTCAGCCACTTGGGAGGATGAGGCAGGAGAATCACTTGAATTCAGGAGGCAGAGGTTGCAGTGAGCCCAGATCGTGCCACACTGCACTCTAGCCTGGGTGACAAGGGCGAAACTCTGTCTCAAAGGAAGAAAAAATCTTACATCTTGTATATGCATCTGTCAGGGTTTGGTAGAAAATGGAATATAATAAGGTAAAACTTTCATGTGGGCAATACACGTGGCTCAAAAAGGAATGGCAAGATATCCGGATACTAGCAAGAGCTGAAAGTCATTATCACTCCTAAGACAAAAGAGATGAAGTGATATTATGTTCTTCAAATCCAAGGAGAGCTAGAAACATTGACTGGCCATAAGGAAAAAGCATATGCCAAAGGGAGAGATTCAGTCACTGCCTAAACATGTTACAAAACAAAACAACAACAACAAAAAGGAAAAGAATATCCCATTCTTTCTTGGTTTTTACTTTCTCAACTCCTATCAGTATCTCTCATTGACCAAACACAATGGCATACTAGCTGACTTAGGGGCACAAGAAATGCAATGTCTTAGGGTAAGCCTCTTGGGCACAGTGCAGTAAAGGAATAATTGTAATGCACCTGAGGTATGGGAGGTGCTAACTGAAAAAAATAAGCACAGCATGCAGAAAGACATGTCCAAAAAAGCAGTGTCTGAGAACCAAATTCAGGCAAGCCAATTTTCCTTTTATACATCAATGAAATTTAAGAAGAGGACAAAAATCCTTGTTTGAAAACATGTAATGGAAATATGTCTAAAAACTTGAAACCTTACTGATTGAGATCAGTCGTTTGTCTAAATCAACCCTAAAAGAAAATTTACAGCATATTTAACAAAACAAGTTAGGGAGATTTTAACATTAGAAAGGAAACTGAGAGGTAGACAAAAAGAAAAGCTTGTGACAATCAGACACGAAGTTTATTTTATGACTGATGAATAGTTATTAATTTGAGAATGAATAACAATCTGCAACTATGACTACCTTGAGCACCCTTGGGGCAAAGTATGCCTCTGCTAATTGATTGAGCACATCAGAATATTCTAGCTTAATAATAAAAGGCATTAGGTTCTTTCATTCTCTCTAGCTTCAATAAGCAATTTCTAGTTTATTAATTCAGTTTTGTTTCAGACTCCTACTAAGATACTGAAATATAATACATTGCGGACTGATTTTACTGAGGTCCCAGAGAAACTACAGAAGTGGAATGAGGCGGGAAGTGGGGATCAAGATACGAAGTCAGTGAGACTACTGCAGTGTTGGAGAATTCTCTTGAAGTCGTGTAGGTAAACTGGTGGTACCAATCTTGAGCAGGGGAATTCTGGCTTAATTATGGGAAAGCATGTGAAAGGTGCTAATCTTGGAATGCTACTATCTTTACTTGGGACCATCAGTGTCTTCTCATATATCTGCAGATATTCAAACCAATGATAGAGGTGACCTATTGAGTAAAATTAGGACAATGCAGAAGGTTTTCAAAGATGAACTGAGGAAAACTGGGAAGGGTTTTGACTTACCTAAGTTGTGATTTCCATCTTTCTTTAATAAGACTACGAGGATAGGTGAATGAAAATCTATGAATGAAAATCTGTAGAGTGAAGCTCCCATTGACTATAACTAGACAGCCTCATGAAATACGTAAAATAACTATCTTCAGAAATTGAGCAAAGGCAGTAGAAAACTGATTTCTGACACACAGGAGAAGAGAACTGTGATTTCTGACACAGAAGGAGAAGAAAAGAGATAAACTGCAAGATGACATTATCTTTCCTTCTGGAAGAATTTACAGATCACAGTAAAAAGAGAGTCAATTTAGGCAGGGTTTCGCAATCTAAGTTGAGGAGAAAAACACTGGAGTTCTAGAAGTCTGAAATAGCAAATTTCAAAGAAAGAGACCAGAGAGACAGATGTGCAGAAAATCTGCCCTAAATCATGTATAAAGCCCCCAGTGAGGAAACTGCTGAATATTAGGCTTTGTATGCATAAGATTGTATGATGTTGAGTACAGAAATAACTGACAAAATTGTTCAAAGCTGTTCAAATAAAGATACAATTGGCCACTTAACAAGGTTAAAAATTGTAATAATCAGCATGGAACAAAAATAATAGACATGCAAAAAGCAGGATAACATGAACCATAACCAAGAAAAAGTTCATTCTTGGCACCTCAGATACTTTGTGTTTTTACTTGTTGTTTTAGCTCTGATGTGGGATGGGGGCCACCAACAAGGACTGGGGGTGGGAATAAAGGATGCCTGCATGGCGGGCTCAGAAGACAGAGCCTCAAGCCAAAGATGATTATTCTCAAGCCTCTCAAAATTTATGTGTTGAAGACTTAACCCCTAGTTCCTCAAATATGACTCAGAATGGAAATATAGTATTTACCGAGGTGACTAGGTTAAAATGAGGCCATTAGGATGGGCTCTGATCCAGTATGACTAGTGTCCTCACAAGAAGAAAAAATCTGGATACAGACACCAGAGAGGGAAGACAATGTGAAGACACAGGGAGAAGACTTTCATCTACCAGCAAAGGAGAGAAGCCTGAGTCAAAGTCGTTACTCATGGCCCTCAGTAGAAACCAACCCTGCTGATGCCATGATCTCAGACTTCTGTTATTTACTCCCCCCAGTCTGTGGCCGTTTGTTATGGCAGCCCTAGCAAACTGATACATACCCCAAGATGTTTAATCAGAAGAGTATTAAGAGTAGACAGCATTGACTCAAACGACAAAGACAAAGAACGAGATCCACATGAAATACAAGTTGTATTGTATTAACCTCCGTGCTTTCCATTTTTACTTTTCTGAATCTGCTGGTTAAGATTTCTGGATTAATTACTGCTTAACTGTGACATCAATTATATCCTTAGTCTTACTGAGACAACATCTCACTGTGTTGCCCAGGCTGGAGTGCACTGGCATAATAATGGGTCACTGCAGCCTCAACCTCCTTCAGCTTAGTTGATCCTCCCAGCTCAAACTCTCTTGTAGCTGGGACAATAAATGTGTGCCACCATGCCTGGCTAATTTGTCTATTTTTTGTAGAGAAGAGGTTTTGTTATCTTGCCCAGGCTGGTCTTGAATTCCTGGGCTCAAGCAATGCACCCGCCTTGGCCTCCCAAAGTGCTGGGATTACAGGCAAGAGCCACTGTACCCAGGCTTAATATTGCTTTTTACATTCAATGCCAGTCTTCTGTATCAGTGCAATACTAGCTATAATTTCCTTATTATTGTCTAAGCCATACAACTGAACCAACCAGTTATTGGGCTTGTAGTTTTTGAGGGGCAACTCAGTTTCTTTTGCTATTACTTTCTTTTCAGAAATGATTTGCTTACTTGAGTAATTCAACCACAAAGTGACTTTTTAAATGGCAAACATTGCCACAGACCAAACAGTTAGAAAACAAAAATCTCTGTATGTATTCCACAGCTCGTTAGGTTAAGAATTGAATCAATTCTATTGATTTAAGTTTAGTAGTCTCTGTTCCCTGTTTGGAAATCAACAGTGAACTTTAATCATAATCTTTCTCTTAATATATATGTATGTTGTAGTGCTCGAATGTGTGCCCTCCAGAATCTTTATTGCTGCCTTACAGTCACTGTCCTCTCAACGACACAACAGTTTTCCTCCAAGGAAGAACAAGAAAATCTGACACAGAGGTTGGAACAAGCACTGTTCAAAAACTACACACGTGACCCTTACACACCCAAAAAAGATATATATGTGTGTGTGTGTGTATATATATATATATATATATATGTATATTGAGCATTAATTAAATGATTCAGTTTATGCTAATGAATGACCAAAAATGGACTGAAAATTTTAACCAACATACTAAACAATTTTTGGACCAACCATATTTCCTGTCTGTGCTAAACAATTCTGAGACCAAATGAACTTTACTGCTCCTGAGCTAAATAATACTTGTAATTGACAAAATAACTTAATTGCTCACTTCAGGAAATATTTGTTCCTGGAAGCCTGGACTATGAAAAAATTAAGTTAGATTGTTTTTCCATAATAACATTTTGCTCATTAAGGCCTTCCCAAAATTACAAAGCTATTTTGCATAAAATCTGCTTCATTTCAATCCGTCCTCTACTTTGGATGATCTGTTTTTAAATTACTAAGCTTGGTTCATAAAATCAGGTGAATATTGTTGTTTAAATTCTGACAATGAGATAAAACTAATATTTGCTCAATGTGATTTTCTCTATGAAGATACTAAGTCCAATAAACTCAGCTTTGCTTGTTTAACTCTCAGTGATTTTGGCCTATATTTTTGAAAGCAATAGATAATTTTGAAGGAATTTTAGCCAATTATTATAGTCAAATCTGCATTTGGAAAAGATTATTCTGAATACAGTAGCAAGAGAAGATTTGCAGAGTTCGATAAATAGCTTTAAACTCCTAAGCTTGTGATAATATTCTCAATTCTCATAATTATTTTTATTTAGACATTCTTACAGCAAAAAGAATAAACTTTTAAATAGTATTTATGGACTTTCCTGATACTTTATGTCAGTATAAATCAGTGAATATATTACATATTCATATCAATAGTAATCTACTTATGAAGTTCGTTGTGTGATGATATTCAGGAGTATTAGAACTAAGGACTAGGTCTCAGTTTCCAATGACTGCAAGCAGGAATTGCCTACCTGAAAGTCTCTGGTGAAGTCAGCTAGCTTATTTGCCACCTCTTAACAGCAGTGTTACTGTCAGTCAATCCAGTATCCAGTTTTAGAGATAAAGTATTGACATGAAAGTAATCAAATTATTTAATGGAAAATTGTTTCTCTATATTGCTTGCTGAATGAGTCTATATAATTCAATAGTCAAGAGCTCTCATTAAATTTATACACATTACAATGTATATTCAATTCATATTGCATTCAGAAAAATTCTAAGTACACTTTTGTATATAGAAATATGATCCCAATACTGATCAGTTTGTATTCATATTCAAAGCTTGTGATTACTGGGAACATTTCTCCTAGAATTGCCCAGCCTCTAAGTCTATTGATCTGGTGCCAAACCTCACAGCATTTATCCGTTATTCTTAACTGATGTGCTGGATTTGACCTTTGCTATGCTCTGTAATTTTACTTCTCTGAAGTTCCTTATAGTGAATATGTCTATGACAATAAATCTCTCCTTGAAAGTAGTCCTTGAATTAACTATGTTTTAATAGAGCAGAGTAGATTATTTATTGATATGTTGTATATTTTTTGAATGATTATCTTAATCACCAGTTATTTTAGTTTTATTTATTTAATAAGTAACATGTAGTCACATCTTATTTAAAGTTTTATGATTTATTTTAATGTGTATCATGAGACTTTGAATTGGAAAACTATGAAAAACTATAAAGTATTAATTGTTTCATGTTTTATTACCAATTTCACTATAATATGTATTTTTATTCTTCAGTGAAAATACATTATATAATGTAAATCCTTCTGAAGAAATTTTCTCTTGAATCCCAGTAATGGAGTGGAGGTGTTTGTGTAACTATGAATGAATCGATACTTCATTTCTCTGTTACTGTGATGATTTCTAAAGGCTTTCTTCCCCTTAACCTCATCTCAACCTATTTTCTAGCCCAACTCTAAGCCAATAAAATTCCATTTATTCATACTCATTTTCAAGATTAAAGGTTATTATAATGTTTAATTTCACTGAAGATACTGTCACCAATGTAATGAGTAAAGACTATATGAGAATGTCTCTGTGCTTTCAATAAGAAATACTTTCAAAACAGCCTTAGAAAGATTAATTAAAACCTAAAGGATATATACACTTAGAGTGTTTCTAACAGGCTGAAGTAATGTCTGTAATCATTTAAAGATTGAAGTACACAATAGGGGAAAAACATAGCTCAACAGCACAACTTTGACCTCTACTGTTGGAATCACAACAAATCTGCTGTGGTGTGGATTCTCGTTTCTACACCAGGAGAAGAACTGACTTTTCTCTTCAATGTGCATGCTCTGAACTGCATAATCTAACAGTCCTTCCACTTTTAGGTGACAGTTTTGGACTCATTTGAAATAGTATCAGCCCTTTGATTAAAATTAGATAAAATAATTTTGGGGTGAGTAGGGAGAAGAGGTTGAGTGTTAGCAGGGGAATATATATTGCAGTGGTCTCTGGTAAAATTATTCTGTAAAACTGAAAACATGTTTATACATTTTAGACATCAGCAAACATGTGGCTCGTCTCTATGTAGGTATTCTTTTTTAATAGTCATACAAGACCATGCTACTTAATTTGACCAACGAAATATTAGTATCAGGAAGAATCTGAGGAGCCTGTGCTGTGCACTTATCGTTTTTCCCCTGCATTAACAATCATGGACTCTGCCGGGTGTGGTTCACGCCTGAAATCCTAGCACTTTGGGAGTCCAAGGTGGGTGGATCACTTGAGGTCAGGAGTTCTAGACCAGCCAGACCAACATGGTAAAAACCTGTCTCTACTAAAAATACAAAAATTAACCAGGTGGCACATGCCTGTAATCCCAGCTACATGGGAGGCTGAGGCAGAAGAATCACTTGAACTCGGGAGGCAGAGGTTTTGCAGTGAGCTGAGATCACACCACCGCACTCCAGCCTGCATGACAGAGTGAGACTCCAACTAAAAAAAAAAAAAAAAATCACCAACTCATGTGGCAAGATAGAATCTCTGTCAGTCTGTGTGTCTGCAATAGTTACATACTTTGAATGATAGCTGTATTTGTGTTTTTTAAGACACTGAGATTTGTACATATTTTGTCACTGCATTCTAACAGTCCATCCTCACGGATACAAATGTTGGTTAAGTTCAACTCATTCTATGATCTGTAAAACTATCTTAGAAAGTTTCCTTGATTTGACAAAAAAAAAAAAAAATCAATTGAGTGTTCAAAGAGTGAAGTCCTATCTCTATTATATGACTCCTCTGTTCCTTATTAGTAGGCTTTTATAAAGAGTTATATCAGTTTTTATTCCTTCTTATTTTCCTTTGCTTCTAATATGATAGAAACCTAGTTGGCACTCTGACATCCAAAATGAAACTTCTCTAACTAAGCTACCTAACAGCCTTCTTACTGACAAGTGTAATCAACATTTTAAACCTCATCTTATTCATACTTTTACAATATTTGATTCTTCCTATTTGAGTTCTCCCTTCTTTGACTTCCAGGCTATAATTTACCTTTGGACAATCATCTAAGTTCTTGGACACTCATTCTCTTTGAAGCTTTTCCTCTCCCTGCCAATACTCTAAATACTAACGTTTTTCTCGGGTTTTATCTTTAGCAGTCTTTCTCTCATCAAGCATTGCTTTAGGGAACCTGACCAAGTCTATGGTCTTCAATTTTCCCCAAAAGACTGTTCAGGTTTCATGTTTTCTACGAGCTTCAGATTAAAATTTCACACTATCTAAAGGATAATTGTTTATGCCCTGAGGCAACTTACTTTCATTATCCTATGGAAGTGCTGGGAAGGGAAGAGCGCGGTCCCTTTAAATGATATGAAAGCGGGGAAGGGAAGTGCTTGGTAGAGGAGGGCGTGGTCCCTGGCTAGGGCTCCACCCCACGCGAACCTAGGTGAGGACAGGCATTTCCTGGCCTAATGTGTCATTTCCCAAGACCACCTGGCCTGCCATGCCTCCATCCTGTGCCTATAAGAACTCCGGAAACCCTAGCAGGCAGACATGCCGGCTGCTGGACGTCTAGAGGAGCGCACTGACAGAGAAGCACAGAGGCCGCGAGAGGTGGCGAGAGGAGCGCACTGACAGGTACTGGGCATGCCCGCAGGCTAATGACAGGCAGAACAAAGTGAAGTGGCTGAGGTAGTCAGAAGAGAGGCTGGGCCACTGAGCACCCAACTCCAGAGGAAAACCTTCCCAATCCATCCCTTTCTGGCTCCCCTCATCTGCTGACAGCCACCTCCCCGCAATAAAACCTTGCACCCCTTCTCCAAACCCCAGTGTGATATGATTCTCTGGTACACCAAGGCAAGAACCAGGGATACAGAAAGCCCTTTTTCCTTATGACAAAGTAGAGAGTCTAATTGAGCTGTTTAACACAAGCCTCCTATATAGGACAGAACTAAAAGAGCACCCAGTAACACATGCTCACAGGAGCTGTAGACATTCACCCCTAGACATTGCTGTGGGGTCGGAGCCCTATAACCTGCCCGTCTGTATGCTCTCTAGAGGTATAAGCATGGGGCACTGAAGAAGTGAGCCGCACCCCCATTGCACGTTTTGCTAGGGGACAAGGGAACTTTTCCCGTTTTAATTATACCTACTATTTTGCCCATATTTGTACAATCACTAAGTCCAAAATTTCTGTTTAATTCTGTATGCCACCTTCCATTTACTGTTCTCTAGTTGCTTCCTATACCTTCCTATACTACAGTTTGCAAAAACATATCATTTTCTCTCAATATGTCTTGAATCATTCCCCTCCTTATGATAACCATTGCTGCTTCATTTATGTAGGGCTTTATCTTTTATTTTGAAATGCTGCCTCCTCCATCTTTATACTAGATTATAATGTTTCAAGTTCCATCATTTCCTCTCGTTTCTCCATGAGACTCAAGATAGTTTTATAAGTAACACTTGATCTTTTTTGTTTTGCTTACATTATTTCCATGATTTTTCAATTCAATTTTTAAATTTTTAAAATCTCATATATTCCATAGACATATAAACACGTATAATTCATAAAAATAAATACATACCTGATTGCTGATGGAGATGCAGAGCTTTTATCACTGATCTTGTGCTTAAACCCCAATCTGATTATATACCATAAACTTGCACTCTAGGAATCCTTAGGGCACCTTGGAATTAAATTTTGAAACCAATATCAAATACCATAATAATACTAAAAGCCAGTAACAATAATAGATATAGCACAAATTAGATGGTATAAATTACTCTGTATGATTCATATTTATGTTACTTTATACCTTCTTTTTACTATATATAACATATAATACTTACATATAGCTTCATTTTTAGGTTTTTCAGCCTGAACTGTTTTTCCTACTGCTCTTTTTGGTTTACTTTTATTGAGATTAATTAGTTGAAAGCTTTAGTCTTGGATTTATACCAAAGGTTGTTGTATGTTCAGCCCCTCTCCTTTCTATTATTCTTTTCATGTGTCTATTTTAAAAGCAGATTGATCAAAATCCTAGTTCAGTATTACAGGCTGCATTATTCAAAGTTTTCCCAAGAATTTTTGAAGTTGGTTCAAACAAGAGGAAGAAAGAGTGTATCTTCTTACTCAAGATTAAAAACGTTTGAGCTGTTAGTTTTCCACCATTTTATGGGGGACATTCTTCAATAAAAGAAAATAACATGTAAAGCAATGAATGAATGATGGAAAGGGAGTTATGGAAACATATGAATCCTTGTTTTAGTGGTTCCTAGGTTTTAGGTGTATTCTTGCCTTTCTGGTGGATTGCATGTTCAGTCTTTTATTATGTGAACTGTGGTGTTGTCTGCAAAATACCCTATGTGTGTTAGCTAATTTGAATTAAAATAATTTATACCTGACTTAAAAAAATTATACACCTATAATCACAAAAAGTAGTGTCTATTTCAGGAAGGTTAAAATTTTTCTAGATCTCACCCAAGGACTTCAACTTGAGAAACTCTGTTCTGGGCAAAGTTCATTCATTTTTCCTCAGTGTTCCTGTAGTTCTTCATTCAGAAGTCATTTATAGTTGAATCATACCTCTTTAATAACTTGGTTCATAGTTTGTCACTACTCTCTCACATACTCCGAACTCTTTAATGGAAGAAACTGTGTTCCATTCACCTTTAATTAACTAGTTCTCTTTTTTCTATGATTATATTTTAATGTTTGAATGTAGGAGATCATAGAGAATATTTATCTTATGTGATACTCTGAAGATTATCCCAGTCTTTTGAAAGTTAAAAAGAGCACTAGAGGTTAGGTAATTTTATGCCCCAATGTACATAAACATCTAGTTTTGAAAGCCTTGGACAACTGGTCATCCATCTCTGTTTAAATATCATATAGATTCAGGACATACCTTGTTCTATCAATGGGTAGTGTTAGCTCAGGTATATTGACACACAATTTCAATGTCAATTTTTAATCTCCAAAATCACAGAAAATACTTACCCCTTTTAAGTAACTATTAGTCAGCTAGGGCTCCCATAACAAAATATCATAGAAGGAGTGTCTTAAATAAAGGAAAATTATTTTATCATAGTTCTGGAGGCTGAAAATCCAAGATCAAAGTGCTGATAAGGCTGTCTTCTTCAGAGGCTCCTCCCCTTTTCTTGCAAATGGTTGCCTTCTCACTGTGTCCTCACACGGTATTTTCTCTATTTGTGCTCATGCTGATAGGTCTCTCTTCTTAGGACACCAGTCATATTGTATTAGTGGCCCTCCCTTATGACCTTATTTAACCTGAATTTCCTTCTTCAAGAACCTATCTTCAAATACACTCACATTGAGGGTTAAAGTTTCAACAGATGAATTTGGGTCTGTGGGACACATTTCACTCCAGAACAGTAATAAAACATTTATGATTAGCTTAAATCCTGCTCACATAATTAGAAAGGCATCTTTATATTTTAATTTTTGAGCAATGATTCTGAAAAAAAATCTATTTGATCTCAAAATTTAAAATTGTTCTTTATATTTCAATCTCTCAGTATCTGTGAGCCATTTCATAGTCTGAATAATTTATAAATATATTGATTATTTAGAACTAGTCCCACAATAATTATGTTTTCCTTCTCAAATTTGTCATAAAATGATATTTCCCTCACTCATCTTTAGGTAATATTATTCATTTCCTGCCGTAAGTTACTAATTTTATGAAGTATGAGTAAAATAAGGCAGGAAGAACAATTTCTTTGAAGAGTCACTTCAATTTTTTATTAACAGAAAATGATCCAAAATACAAAGAATATCTGCTTATATTTCCACTAAAATCATTTTGATTGTAAATTACATAGTATTTGTTTGAAATCAAATATGCATATTTCATCTTATTCTGAATGACAGCGACCATATGCAGCTTTTCAACCACATAAATTATATTAGACATAAATACAGTAGCATGGCCAATTTAATGGCATATGTTTGGGATCATTTTTCCTTCAAATTTTAACTTGAGTATTTTAATTATAACTAAAACACATTTTATAATAATCTAAGAGTTTCTGAATATGTCAGTAATGATCTCTTGATATTCATCTCATATTGATTAAGTTGCTGCATTTTCTTTATTTTTTTTGGAATTTATTGGTGGCATGAACATAAAAAATTTCTGAGTGATTCAATTTAATTGATAAGGTGATTATAGTGCCTTACTGCTTGTAATATTTACCATGTTCTCACAATGTAGTAACTACTGTTATTTCTGTATACTTTAGTAGCAGTAGTAATTCTTACTTGAGTGCTGTTTATATAGTGATGAAAGCATATGAATTAAATGGCTTTTGCCACTAACTATACTGAGTGAATACCTCTTGTACCATCTCAGAGTTGAAAGAAGAAAGGGGATCACCACAATAAACAGAAAAGTACTCTCATATAGAAAAAAGGAAATAGACATTCTATGTTTTCAAGGAGGATGTATGTTTACTAGAAAAAATTTTCAGAACAGCAGTATTCTTTATGATTATAGAAAGGTTGATTTGAATTACATGTTGATGCATATTATCTTCTCTATAGTGGCTTTTTACTATTTAGGTAAAAGAGGACATTTTTACTACTTAGATAAATAAACTTGAGTACTCGAAGTGGGCTCTATAACCAACATATCAAATGAAGCTTTTCTTTTTAGTCGATTAGTACAGATTAGAAAATGGGGTATTCAGCCTACTTATTTAAAAAATAATACCCAAACTTTATGTTACACAATTAATTTTAGAACTTTTTTTCTTATGTAAAAATACTATAAAAAGAGAGAAAATCCTTAGCAACATATAATAATGAACACTGTAATAATTCTTTAGCAATAAGGAATCTATCCTGTTACAATGTAGCTTTATAATCTTGGCATTCTCAACTTCTCAGAATTATAGGCCGTGTTTATGGGAGGAACTGCATACACTGGAGACTAAAAGGAAGACAAGTGGATGAGAATGTTAAAAAGACTTCAGGTCTTTTTAAATATACCTCTCAGGTATTTACTTAAACAAAACTTGCTGGAGGTGGTGATGTTCTATAGTTGAGACAATGCAGACCTGTGGCAGAACCAGAGATGTTTTTCTTAGGATCTTACCTCCTAAGGATCTGTATGTCAAGGTTAAGTTACCTTTAGAGGTTAGGTGGAGTATGTACACTTTTGGAGAGCTTCTGGCTACTTCAGAACAAATGGATAGATACACTCTTTGTTATATTAGACATCTAGAATTTATTACTTTTTTTCTAGATTTTTTTTTGAGATACAGTATTTTCAGATAGGCACCTGTTGTACATATTTGACAATGTAAGTTTAAGATTCTAGAATGATCTGTTCTGTTACAAGTTATAATCTATATCTTGTGGCTTCAAAAAGCTTGGAAATTGCTACAGAAGAGAAAGAGCAATGTGGTAGCTGTCTTATTAAGGCAAGCACCCAAGCTATTAAAAAAAAATGTAGAAAAACTAGGTTAACATAAAAGGGGGAAAAAATCCACAAGAACCGTTGTTACTATGGAAACATTATAGTGAATATATACTATCAAAAAATCAAGGCAGCAAATTAACTCATCTGTCTTTTCTAATATATAACTCTATAATTTCTTTTGACACATAAAACTAAAATTTCCTCTATGAAGAGAAAACTAATGCAATATTGCATTCAAATTTCCTGTCATAATTATATTTTTAGTGAACGCAGAAATGAATCTGTTGTTTGTATAGTGTAAATATTTTTATGTATTATACTCACATTATGTGATGATCAGGGTGCCCAGTATGTTTATCAAATACATGATCTAGACAGGTAACTTTCCTTTCCTAAAAATAAGTATGCATGTAGTATTATAAAGTTAAATGAATAATAACAAAAACTAAGTGACCAATATGGATCACTGTTTTTAATGTGTTTTGTAAATTTCTTGATATGTAATTTTTATCACTTTTCTTTCTTAGTATTGATGTGCATCACTAATTTCAGCATCTGTTGCTTTTGTATGAAAATTCAAGTGGCTGTTTTTCCAGCTGAAATTCTGTTTAGAAAAAAAAATGCATTTACTCAAGTGAATATAATCACAATATAGAGTTTTGTTTTAATTACATAATAAATTAAAGTTACCCTACAACACTTATTTTAAAGTAAATAGAAGAAAGTCAGGTGAGTAGTTTGCTTGTGAGATACTATGCTTTATATCTTCTGAATATTTTTACATCTGATAATTTACAAGTATTAGTAGGTTTGGGAGATCATCTGAAAGCTTGCCTTTAAATATTGTTTATATGAATATGATATGTGTGTACAGGTATGTGTGTTATGTTTTATATATGTATATTCTATATGTTAATGTTTGCTTTTCAATCAAGCCTGTAGAAAACAAGACATACAAAGAAGAAACACATATACGTTATTTAATTTTGAGTTACAACAAGTGTCATTTAACAATTATAAAAATATATTATTTCCTGAATCATCTCTGAATATTCTAGGATGAACTGTATCCTAAAATAAGAGTCTATATAATAATAGTAGCTTTTATTATCATTTAAAATTTGCGAAAAAGCAATGAAATGTTTACCTAATTAAGTCATGTTTTCAAATTTGTCATGGCAGACCTATACAAATTCAAACTAATATTTGTTGTTTTAAATGCAATTAGTTGTTTTTTTTTCAAAAAAATAAAAACACTAAAATTAATGAAGAGTAAAGAAAGGTTTTATATTTCTCAAGCATATTATTTATCTTTGGTTCAAAAGTTTTCTTCTGTAAACAGAATCTTTGTGGAGTCAATAACATAATGAATAATAGTCATTAGTATCAGCCTACATTTATATGTGCTGACACATTTTTCATGTCACTGGTAATCTACTAGTATTTTGCAACACAATGAAACCTATTTGGGTAGAAAATTACAGAGGCAGAGGAAAGTAGATTATCATCTTTCTGGGCAGCTTTTATTTATAAGACTTTTTTTTAGCAGCATTTCTCATTTGATTAGCTTAATGTAGGAGTAGAAATATAAATATTTAAGTACATTATGAGACCAAAATGGTAGGTAATTATTGGCAAGGCTTTTGTTTTTCTGATTAACTTCTCTTAAAAGGGAATAGTTAAGTGAATAATTTGGAAGGATACACTGAGTTTCAGGTTAATAGAGGTTGGTACTTTCTACTTTACCAACAGAAACTAAATCAAGAGGTTTGCTGTATAAGGAAAACATACATTTGAAATCAGTCAAGCTGTCTCCCTTAATTAACCTGGAAACTATTAGTGGAAAAAGAAAAACAATGTCTAGTTTCGTGAAATATAAGCAATTTTGAAACACTGTACTAATAGGAGATAGGTATTTTCTGAAGAAAGGCTGCGTGTTATTCAAATAACTTAAAATATTATAACAAGCCAGGATTTTCATCATACTGTACTTAGTATAAAACATCTATTTTGCTCTTCACAGTGATTCTATGAACATCTTCAGTCTATTTGAAAAATTGCATGAGAAGAAAATGCCAGAAGTATGATTATTATACTTCCAGAAAGTTTTCTGCTAGCTAGCCCAGTGTACTTTTACTCATGCCACCATTAGACCCTCAAGAACCTTCCACAGAAAGGTGATAATAACTTTACTTGGGTGCAATATCAAGAAAGATGTGAACCTAAGACATAAATGTGAATGAAATAAGGCCAGAAAAGCAGAACAAGCCAGACTAGGAAATCAGAAATAGCAGCTTGTTCCTTAGCCTTTTATGTCTCTTTTCTATGGAACCAGTTATAGACAGACAACCTTTTTATTATTTTTAAAAGCAGGAAAATTAGATAAATGTGCCTTTTTATTTCAGTGGAAAAGTGTTTTTCATCCTTGTATGGCATTCTTTTTGTAACCCGATAAGGTCTAGTATTATCACATCTTCTTATAAGGAAGAGTAAATAATATAGATGAAATATCGAGTCTTAGCTTCATGTAAATAGTGTTACACGTCAGTACAACATTTCCAAAATAAGAAAAAAAAAGATAATTTAACTTCTGACTTTTTTTTGACATATGAAGCTCAAACCCTCAAAAATTCTTCAAAGATTTGGATTTCATGCATTTCTTATTTTAATATTTCGATTAATAATTGACTCTATGGTATCGTTAAATGCAGCTCTGTTTACATTCTGAGAAGACTCAGAATGTAAAATATGGGAGGAAAAATCCTCTTAAATTAAGGGCTAAGAAAAATAAAAGATATTTGATTTGAGGTATCTGGAGCATATAGCACGTTGAGTGAACTCTTCAGCTACTTTCAAAGATCTCTGAGGGTACTTTGCTCCTGGGTGTTTAGAGTGGGATAGAGAAGAAAAGACAATGTGTCAGAAAGCAAGCCAAATGTAAGATACAGCTTTGAAACTACTGGGTGGGGAAAATCTTCAAAAATAACTAAGCAGTAATCAAAAAGGAAGAAACTATTGGAGGTTTAAGTATTTCTTTGAGCTTCTCTGTAAGTGAAACAGTGCTATGAAGACTAAAGACATGAAGGTTTTAAAAAATGCCTGGTAGAATACCAAAAATTCTGGCTTTTAATTTTTACTCATAGGTCCCATTAAAACCAATTCTTAGTAAAAGATGGGATAAGTCATAAAAATCTTGAACTATTAATTATTATATACAGTTTGATAAATTTATAATGTTATTAAATATGACAAACAGCACATGGCTTAATAAATGGCTCCTGTCATTTATCTACACATTTCAAATTGTGTTCTTAATATAATATGTCAAGGTGACCACTACTGATTCAAACAATGCCACGGAACACTTTTTTTCATAATTAAATTATGTAGCTGGTTAACACAGGTGAGAGGAAAGGAGACATTTATCTGAACTGTCCCTATTTATGGTTCATCTTTGATTTTTTAATATAAATAGTTTATTTTTATTATTATGTAAAATCGAATTCAAAATAATGTTTTATTTTGTTGAACAGATTTTCCCACACATCTTATATAACAAGTGCATCAGAATTTAACTATGATGGAAAGCATCGTAATCATATTTGTATATGAATTCATGAGAAGGGAATATACATCAAATATTTTCATACTGCTTTTAAAATTAGTAAAAATATAACTTTCATCTCTTTTACTGTAACCATTGTCATAGGAAAAATGTAGATCTATTTATTTCCGTGATTTGGCACACATTAACATGTGATACATGAGTCTGACATTAAAACAGAAACATTTTATATGTACTTTTTTTATGCTTACTTAATAGTCATCTTTTCTGTCCTGTTTTTTCCTTTTATATATCATGCAGCTAAGTTTACTCAGTATGTTATTTCTTATTTAAATTTAAAGCACCTGTTCTCATATTTGTTACTTTTTCAGTTTTTAAAAGTAGCTAATTATATATTTTTACAGACACACACACACACACACACACACACATACACACACACACACACTTATCCTTATGAACCCACCACCCAACCTAAGAACTAGAAAATTGCTAAAGCAAATCTGTATACTCATTTCTAACTTTACCTTCCCTGTTGCTCCTCCCCTCATCCAAACATAAACACTATCCTGTGTGTTTTTTATTAGTATTTGCCTTCCTTTATCAAAAGATGAATTAGCATATTTATATGTGACCACATATATAGATTTAGTTTTGGATTCATATAAATGGTATGCATTATTAGGGACCTTTTTTTTTTACTCAATTATGTATATAAGATTTACCCATGTTATTACCCATGCATCTCTGGTCAATTCATTTCCATCAATATGTGTAATATTTTGTTTTGTGACCAAATCAAATTTTACAGTTCCATTTTTCTTATATTGGCTGTTTGGTTGGTTTCTATAGTGGATTGAATAGGGTCCCCCTCAGAATGTAAGGTTATTTGCAAATAGTCTTTGTGAATGTAATTAATTAAGGATCCTGATATAATTATTATCCTGGATTTAGGGCAGTCCCTAAATCCAATGACTGGTATTCTCATAAGAAGAGGAGAGGACACAGAGACAGGGAAGAAGAAGACATGTGAGGTCAGAAGCAGGATTGGAGATGTACTGACATACGCTAAGAATTTCAGGAAGCACTACAAAGTAGAGAATGCAAAGATTTTTTTTTTCCCAATAGCTGTCAGAGGGAGCTTGGCCCTGCCAGTACCTCGAACTCAGACTTGCAAGGAAATAAATGTGTGTTTTCTTAAGTCTTTGTTCTATCACCTATGTCTCTTTATCTCTATTTTATGTAGTCTAATTTTCTGAGCCTCTGGACTTCATGCTGGTAAAAGCTTCTGACTGGTTGTCCTGCTGGGTATGCAGTTCCCACTTTTTCATGAAAGGTGTTTCATCAGTTGGTGAACCCATTCACTGAGGTGTAAATTTTTATCATTTCATGTATTGTTTCTTTTCTTCTGCCATATACTTTTATACTGTCCCTTTCTTTATAATTATTCTATGCTTAATTTCTTTAAGCCTTAATATTAATACATGGTTATTTTATATTCTGAATTTAATAATTAAATATGTGAATTCCTTAGAGATTCATCTCCTTATTTCTCCTAGAACCATAGTGTTAGCTTGTTTTACATGTTTTGGGTGCCACATGAAAATGCTAGGTTTCAAACTTTGTGTGAGGACCTGAACAGCTATCATCAGCTCACATTCTTACTCCTGGAGGTTTTAGTCACAATCTTAGAGAGTATTTATTTAATTCCTTACTTACAGAAGGAACCTGTGTTAGTCAGGGTTTTCTAGAGGGACAGAACTAATAGGATAAATGTGTATATAAAGGGGAGTTTATTATTAACTCACAGGATCACAAGGTCCCACAATAGGCCATCTGCAAGCTGAAGAGCATGGAAAGCCAGTCTGAGTCACAAAACTGAAGAACTCGGAGTCTGATGTTAGAGGGCAGGAAGGATCCAGCACAGGAGAAAGAAGTAGGGTGGGTGGCTAGGCCAGTCTCATATTTTCACATTTTTCTTCCTTTTTTATATTCTAGCCATGCTTGCAGCTGATTAGATGGTACTTACCCAAATTAAGGGTGGGTCTGCCTTTCTCAGCCCACTGACTCCTCTGTTAATCTCCTACAACAACATCCTAACAGGCACACCGAGGGACAATACTTGGCATCCTTCAGTCCATCAAGTTGGCACTCAATATTGACCATAACAAGTCCAACTCTTGTCAACTCGAACGCATACACATCTCATGAGATCATGCATAATCTTCAAATCAAGAAAATAATAAGGCCATAATTATGCCTAACATAATACAACTGTCCTTCGTACAACTGGCAATGCAGCAACCCCTAACCTAAATACTATAAGATAAAGTTAACAATACTTAAATATTGATATGAAGTCAATAAATCATAGGTCAGATGATAAAGAACAGAAACAAAATGAAGATATTAGTACAAGTGTATACATGCACAAGTATGTTTTTAACAAAAGAAGGAGGAAATACTCATGACAATTACTGTCATTTCTGCAACAGGTCACGTGGTCATAGATGGTATTGATGACTACCTTCTTCTGCCATCCATTCTGTATTCACTTTGCCTTCAGCAAGCATCTTGGCAGGTCGAGATTTTTTTTTCCTGGTCAAGTGACCCAAACCTTCATTCCTGAAGGATGTCGGTCATTTATGGTTTTGCCTGGATTAAACTGTTTTAGTTTCTCATTGACCTTAATCACAGGGCATAGTAATACTAAGAGATACTCTAATAGATCTCCTGTATTCCATGTTAATCTTCCTTACCTCCATTGTGGAGTAGTAGACTGATTTCATCTTGACACTCTGGGTCAATCACTCCAGCCAACACTGTAACTCCCTTCTTAGACTGTTGACTTAGAGGTAGGAGAAACCCAAAGTGTCCCTGTGGCAATATTAACTTCCAATTTAATGGAATAATTGTTGTGTCTCCTGGTGGCAGCATTCCTCCCTCTGGAACTAAGACCTCTAGGCCAGCTGAATGTAATGTCACAGGAACAGGAAGCAAAAACATTTCCAGTGGATCACTAGGGATATTGTTAAGTGGTGAAACTTCCCCTTCCACCCCTTGATTTCTGGACCTGTGAATCCTAGCTTTGGGAAAAACAGTACAATATATTGGACACTGATTCAGAGCATACACATCCTTCTGGAGAACTTTGCCTGAGCCCTGCAAAGTATTGTCACTTAGTTGGCATTGTAATTGTGACTTCAAAAGACCATTTCACCAGTCTATCAATCCGGCTGCTTTAGGATGATGGGGAAAATGTCAAGACCAGTGAATTTTATGAGCATGAGCCCACTGCTGCACTTCTTTGGCCATAAAGTGAGTGCCTTGGTCAGAGGCAGTGCTGTGTGGAATACTATTACAGTGGATAAGGCATTCTGTGAGTCTATGAATGGTAGTATTGGCAGAAGCACTGTGTGCAAGACAGGCGAATGCGTATCTGGAGTTAGTATTCCAGTGAGGACAAACCTCTGCCCTTTTATGATGGAAGAGGTCCAATATAATCAACCTGCCACCAGGTAGCTGGCTGATCATCCTGAGGAATGGTGCCATATCAAGAGCTCAGTGTTGGTCTCTGCTTCTCGCAAATTGGGCACTCAGCAGTGGCTGGAACCAGGTCAGTCTTGGTAAGTGGAAGTCCATGTTGCTGAGCCCATGCATATCCTCCATCCCTGCCACCATGGCCACTTTGTTCTTGGGCCCATTGAGCAATGACAGGGATTACTGGGAAAAGATGCTGAGTGGTGTCTGCAAAACAGGTCCTCTAACTCTTGATTATTAAGCTCATCTGCTGAGGTCACCCATTGGTGAGCACTCACATGGGAAACAAATATCTTCAGTTTTTCACCACTCAGAGAGGTCCATCCACATTCTTCTTCCTGAAATTTCTTGGTCACCAATTTTCTAATCATGCATCTTCCAAGTCCATGACCATCCAGCCAAATCATTGGTGACAGCCCATGAATCAGTGTATAATCACACATTTGGCAATTTCTCCTTCAATACAAAGTGCACAACCAGGTACACTGCTGAAGTTTCTGCCCACTGGGAAGATTTCCCTTCACTGCTGTCTTTCAGGGATGTCCTAGAAAGGGGCTCTAGTGCTATAGCTGTCCACTTTCAGGTGGTGCCTGCATATCATGCAGAACCATCTGTGAACCAGGCCCTAGCCTTCTCTCCCTCTATCAACTGATCATAGAGAACTCCCCATGAGGCCATTGGTGCAGGCTAAGAAAGAAAAGGCAGGGTAGCAGGAGTGGAAACCATGGGCATTTGAGCAACTTCCTCAGGTAACGTACTTGTGCCTTCAGGACCCTCTCAAACCTGATCACATATATACCACTTCCATTTGATGATGGTATGCTGCTGTGCACAACCCACTTTAGGGCTAGATGGGCCCAAAACACCCAGTTCATGATAAATAGCTCGGGTTTCATGGTGACTTGATGACTCATCAAACATTCATTTTCCAACAAAACCTAGTAACAGACCAAGTAGCTACTCTCAAAAGGAGAGTAGTTATTTGCAGAAGGTGTCAGGGCCTTGCTTAAAAATCCTAGAAGCTTTTGCAGTAATTCACCTATGGCTCCCTGCCATAGGCTCCAAACAGCATCCCTATCTGCCACTGACACATCAAGCATCATTGGATCTGCTGGGTCATATAACCAAAGTGGCAGAGCAGCTTGCACAGCAGCCTAGACCTGTTGCAGAGCCTTCTCCTGTTCTGGACCCCACTCAAAACTGGCAGGTTTTTGGTCACTTCATAAATGGGCTAGAGTAACACACCCAGATGAGGAGTGTGTTGCCTCCAAAATCCAAATAGATTCCATAGACATTGTGCCTGTTTCTTGGCTGTAGGTGGAGCGAAATGCAGCAACTTACCCTTCACCTTAGAAGGAATATCTTGACAGGCCCCAACACCACTGGACCCCTAGAAATTTCACTGAGGTAGAAGTTGCCTGATATTTAGTTCAATTTATCTCCCATCCTCTGGCACACAAATTTCTCACCAATAAGTCCAGTGTGGTTGCTACTTCTTGCTCACTGGATCCAATCAGCATAATGTCATCAATGTAATGGACCAGTGTGATATCTTGCAAAAGTGAAAAGTGATCAAGTTCTCTTCAAATAAGATTATGATAAAAAGCCAGAGTTGATATCTTCCAGAGTTAAGACAATAAAGGCATATTGCTGACCTTGCCAGCTGAAGACAAATTGCTTCTGGTGGGCTTTATGGACAGGAATGGAGAAAGAGGCATTTGCCAAGTCAAAGGCTGCATACCAGGTACTAAGAGATGTGTTAATTTGCTCAAGCAATGAAACCACATCTGGTCCAGCAGCTGCAATTGGAGTCACCACTTAGTTAAGCTTATGATAATCCACTGTCATTCTCTAAGATCCATCTATCTTCTTCACAGGCCAGATGAGAGAGTTGAATGGGGACGTGGTGGGAATCACCATCCCTGAATCTTTTAAGTCATTGATGGTAGAACTAATGTCCAAAATTTCTCCAAGGATGCAATATTGTTTTTAATTTATAATTTTTCTAGGGAGAGGCCACTCTAATCGCTTCCATTTGTCTTTTCCCACCATAGCAGCCCTCACCCTACTGGTCAGGGAGCCAATGTGGGGGTTCTGCCAGTTGCTAAGTATGTCTATGCCAACTGTGCATTCTGGCACTGGGGAAATGACCACAGGATGAGTCCAGGGACCTATTGGACCCAGTGTAAGTTGGACCTGAGCTAAAACTCCATTAATTACCTGACCTCCATAAGCCCCTACTTTAACTTGAGGACCATAATGACGTTTTGGTTCCCCTGGAATCAATGTCAGCTCAGAGCCAGTTGCTGACAGTCCCCAAAATATCTGATCATTTCCCTTTCCCCAATGCACAGTTACCCTGGTAAAAGGCTGGAGGTATCCTTGGGGAAGAATGGGAGAAAGATTAGCAGCATAAATTTTCAGTAGTGTTGTTGGGTCCTTCCTCAAGGGCACCCGACCTCCCCTTCATTCCAGGGGTTCTGGTTCTGTAAACTGGCTCAAGTCTAGAAATTGATTGAGGGGGCTGTGATTCTCTGTTTTTATAATTCAAATTAGTCTTTTGTCCATTCTAGATGTTTTCTGTTTATATAACTTAAGTAGGAATGCAAGTAGGCTTCTTATCAGTTTCACTTCTAGGAACACTGTGATTAATTAGCCAATGCCAGAGCTCTCCATGAGTCAAAATATTTGGATTGCTGCTTTGCCTCTGTTGTTCATTACGGTAGCTACATCCACCACGCTTTGACAGTTGAGTGTGACCACTTGGCCTCTGCCACCTCAGGATCCAATTATTCCCACTGTATTTACATTATGTAATTTAGTGACTGTGGTTCTGTTAGATCTGACATATAGAGAAGAGCAATTACAGGGCTCTTCACAGATGCAGGTGCTGCCCTCACAAATCTATTTTGCAAGACATTGATCAAGGATATATCTTCGGGACCTTCCTAGCTGGGATGAGTATATCTAAAGTGACTAATCCCATCCAGCATCCCAGTCTCCCTAAGCCTTTAGATCCCTTCCGCTACATTAAACCAAAGAAAATAGGCATTTCCAGCCCACTTACAGTGGACCATCTTTTAATCCATATTTTAATTAACCAAGCTAATCCACTATTAGAATCTTTTTAACTCCCTGAGCTGCAACATTAAATGCACAGTCCCTACTTAGGGGGCCCAAATCAATAAATTCAGCCTAATCCAACTCTGTGTTCCTTCCACCATTATCCCACACCCTTAATATCCATTCCCATGCCTGTTTTTCAGATTTCTGCTTACATAAATTAGGACACTCAAGCAGTTCTTTTTGAGTGTAGTGTATCTCCTCATGGGTCACATGTTTAGCCTCATGTCCTGGGACTTGCCAAAACTTTAGTCTGGTTATATGTCTAGAAGCAAGCAGCGGTATTGGAGGTGGCTCTTGAGCAGAATCAACATGACCTTGCCTGGTAACTGTCTCAAGGGAGGCCATCACTGTTACCTCAGGCAGCACAAGGTTTATCTCCTCAGACAAAGGTGGAAAGGCTGATGGCAGCATGGGTCAGGGAGGGGATGTCGCCACTACTGGGGATGGGGAAGCTGTTTCTTTTGGCAAAAAAGGTTCATCAGAGTTTACAAACTCAGTGTCCCCAGCTTCAGCAGGGTCCTCCCACACATTCCTATTCCAAGTTGCATAGTCCCATTCTTCTCCAATCAATGCCCTCACTTTAACAGTAGGCACCTGGCAAGGTTTTGCATATACCTTTTGTTACAGGTCAGCCACTCACATGATAAGAGCTTGTGTTTGTTTTCCTACAATTTCAGCTCTTTCTGTACAGGAGATAAGTCTCTCCCTCAGGGCAACCTTACCATATTTGAGGCTCACTATCTCCTTCTGAAGTCAGGAGTTAGAATCCCTGAGTTCATCATTTGCTTCGATCACTGAGTCCGCTGAACTTAGGAACAACTAACCAGCTTCATAATATTCTTTGATTCTCCACATATGGTCAAAGGTATTATGTACAGAGTCACAAAACTCCTTCCTTGCCTCTCACAAGTGGTGAATCCGGAATGTCAAATGCATTTATTTTGCATTACTCTCTAAACAGTCCATGCCAAGGACTATCAGTGTTCTTCACATTATTAAAAGTAGAGTCCTTAGCATTTCTGGGTCTAGTCATATTAAGCAGCCAACTCTAGAAACTTCCAAACCAATGAAAGAACTCCATCTTTAGTATTCTGTTTCTCTAGAACCACTCCTGGTAGCAGAAGCTGTATAAGTCCAGGTTCTCTAGAGGGACAGAACTAATAGGATACACACACACACACACACACACACATACACACACACACATACATATACATACATATGTATACATATATATGTATACATATACATATATGTATATATATGTATGTATGTGTGTGTGTGTGTGTGTATATATATATATATATATATATATATGAGTTTATTAAGTATTAACTTAACATGATTATAAGGTCCCACAAAAGGCCATCTGCAAACCGAGGAGCAAGGAAAGACGGTCCTAAAATTGAAGAACTTGGAGTCTGATGTTCTAGGGCAGGAAGGGTCCAGCACAGGAGAAAGATGTAGGCTAAGAGGCTAGGCCAGTCTCATCTTTCACATTTTTTTGCTTGCTTTGTATTCTAGTCACGCTGGCAGCTGATTAGATGGTGTCCACCCAAATTAAGGGTGGATCTGCCTTACCTGGCCCACTGTCTCAAAACAAATGTTTATCTCCTTTGGCAACATCCTCACAGACAGAGCCAGGATCAATACTTTGCATCCTTCAATCCAGTCAAGTTGGCACTCAGTATTAACCATTACAGAACCTTAATAGACTTCTCTTTCTCTCTCCTGCCATCCTTCTTTATTTACATAAGTATTTATTTGTTTGTACAAGGAACTTTATAAAGAATAATTACTTCACCATACTATAGAAATCCTAATTGCTCCTTTATATGATTGATTTTTCCTCACTAACCATGAGATTTTTATGTATACCTGTGTTATATGAATCTTGCCTCAAATAAATAATAAATTAATCTTCATATATATAATTTATTAATAATAAATTAACCTTCATATATCTATCTATATCTATAGATATAATAGGTTCAATTTAGCTTCAATTTAGCTTAGTAGTTTTTCGACTCAGTAACTGTAAATGATGAATACACTGAGTTCTGAGTGCGTTACATTTCTATGACTTCTACCTCATTTTGAAACCTCTAAATATTATAGTTATAAAATAACAGTGTCTACCTCCCCTCCATTTGCTGAAGCAAAGTGAAATGAATCATCTACAATCTGTGCTGCAACTCAGAATTTATTTTGCTATAGAAATAACCTTATAAATCACTGTTAGCTCCATAACATAAATTGTATAATATTTATAGTAATTTTTTGATAGCCATGGGGACTTCAACAAAATTTATAGCATCATTTTCTAGCCAAAATGTTTTTCAAACAATCAATTTTACTTTTGGAAATATAATAAGTACATTTGTAAATGGAATTTTATTGAACTATGATGAAGGCAATAGATTTTGTTACATAGGAAATAAAATATATATACACTTTATGCTTTGCCAATAAATATATTGTCATTCAATTAATTTACATTTACCTGTCTCCATAATTAAAATAATAAATGTTAATTAATAAAATATAATAGCACATCAGACCCTATAACAAATGAAATATACATAAACTAAATTAAAGCTCTTATTTCCATTCAAATTTATATCATAAAATAATACCTTTTGATAATTCAAAGTACAGGAATTCAAATAATGTAGATACTGGAATTTTGTAATTAAATGATTAATTTTAATCAATCAATGAAAGTTCTATATTTGAAGCTACTTTTGTCTTATCATTTAATTTTACTTTTCATGGCAAATCCTACTTGTATGTATGAAGTACAATATGATGTTTTGATGTATGTTTATAATGTGTAATGATTAAATCAATATATTAACAAATGTTTCACCTAATATATTTATCATTTTTAGTGGTGATAACATTTTAAATCTACTCTTTCAGCAAATTTGAAATATACAATGCATTATTATTTATTATTGTCACTATTCTATGTGACAGATCACTAAAAATTTGTTACAAGAAAAACCTTAGACAAATTGTAATACTTTAATTGACTGAAGAATGAATGGTGAACCTGGCAGCCCCAGAACCAGAATAAATTCAGAGAGCTCCGTGATTCCATGTTGTCAAAGACTTATGGACAAAAAAAGAAAAGTGACATACAGATAATGGACGTGAGGCACAGAAACTGCCATGGTTACAGCTATGGCATTTGCCTTATTTGAACATGGTTTGAACTGTTGGACACCTCTGATTGGCCTGAAACTCAGTGATTAGCAAAAAGGTAAGTTATAGTTCATTATGTAGGGAGAAACCTTTAGATCTAACTTAAAATATGTAGAGAGGTAGCTTTAGGCTAAACTTTTCAGGCATTTATTATATTTCTATTTCTTTGGGGGTCAGTGGAACTTTATGAGGTTCCCTTGGTAGTGTCACCTTTGTTTGATTCTTTGTTATCTTCATATCCTTTGTTATTCTTTATATCCTTGCACTGGCAATTTGCATTTAAATGAGGAAATCTGTCTTTTAGTCTTACAGACTCATTTTGACAAGTTAAAATACTGTCCTATTGAATTAGGATTACAGTTGAATAGGATTGGGTACAGGTCATGAGACTGATGCTGAGTCCACAATGGAGAAAGCAGCTAGTAGGCTTACTTTCATAGGCTTTAGTGGATGTGGGTCCTAGCTGGTTTCTGGGTGGACTAAACTGTCACTAGAATATTGATCTGTGGGGCTGACACTGAGATGAGAGTCATCCCAAGCATTCTCAGATAGGAGGCATGACATTAGGTATGCTGATGGCTGTTGCTTCCTCCAATATCTGAGAAGGCACCTGTTGAATCACTAGGTGGGTCTCTGGGCTGGCAGTACTGCTTGAGTCTATGGCTGAGATGCGCTGGAATTGAGACACAAGGTTGTTTTATGTCTGCAGCAAAGACCAAGATCTTTAGGTTTGTCTTTGGGGTCATAAATAGGTGTGTCTTCTACTGGGTTAATGAGTGGGCAGGACTGCTCTCTGAATAGGGTTGAGAAGGGCTAAAAACAACTTATATGGCTATTCAAGATCCACAATATGACTGAGGTTAGGACATCACCCTGCAGTGGCAATACTGGATGTGCTTCCCTTCAGGTACTCAGGCAGGCAGAACTACTCTCAGTCTATAGACAAGAGGGGACAGGACCAAGATCTACAGCTATTTAAGATCTGCTGAGGCCCAGAGGTTAGCAAGTCTCCCACAGAGAGCAGGCTTCCTGGCGGGAAGCAGACTTCAGATGGGCAGGCTTCCTGGCAGGCCCCTGACTGGGTAGAATTGCCCCCAAACCATATCTGAGAAAGGTGAAAACTGAGTTTCAGTGCTAATTCAGAATCTTCTGTCGGACTGTTGTTGGAAGCCCAACATGGTGGCACCAATAGGCAAGACTCCCAATACTTCCCTATGTGGGCAGCATTGCTTATATACGGCAGCTGAGAGGGGCTGGAGCTGACATTCAGAATTTTTTTGGAACTGCTGTGAGACAGATACCTGCGAGTCTGTCTAGGTATATCTCTCAGGAGTTCTTTAAACAGGTCTAATAACTCCTGAGCTTTGACAGAGAGGGGTTGCAGCTTAGTGAGACTGCCCCTTTAGGATCAGCTTTGAAATGGAAGCTGGCAAGGTTTTGCAGTTGGCACAAAAAGATGCATCTCCAAGAAGTTTTGTGCACAGCAGGATAGCTTTGTGGCTGTGAGAGAGAGATAGGGGCTTGATCCAACACAGGGCCCTTCAGAATCCCTCTGAGGGTTGGAGAATGATAAGTCTTTCACAGATGCTCAGATAGGCAAGTCTCCTTTTGGATCCTTATGTGAATAATACTAAGCTAAGACAACAGTTAAAGGGACTGGAGCCCAGTTACAGGGTAACTTCTGTAATTTATTTTTCATCTCTACAGTTTTTGGGGTACAAGTGATTTTTAGTTACAAAGATGACTTGTATAGTAGTGAAGTCTGGGTTTTTAGTGTACCCATCACCCGAAGAGTGTACATTGTATCCAACAAGTAATTTTTCAACTCTCACCCTCTTTCCCAACCTTTCCCCTTCTGACTCTCCAACGAACAGGCCAGGCATGATGGCTCAAGTCTGTAATCCCAGCACTTTGGGAGGCTGAGGCAGGTGCTGTCTTTTTTTTTTTTTTTTTTGAGGAAGAGTTTTACTCTTGTTGCCCAGGCTGGAATGCAATGGCATGATCTCAGCTCACTGCAGCCTTTGCCTCCCTGGTTCATTATATCATTCTGTATGCCTTTGTGTTTCCATAGCTTAGCTCCCAGTTATAAGTGAGAACATGTAGTATTTGGTTTTCCATTCCATTCCATTCCTCACTTTTAAGTGAGAACATGCAGTATTTGGTTTTCCATTCCTGAGTTACTTCACTCAGGATAATGGTCTCCAGTTCCATCAGAGTTGCTACAAAAGACATAATTTAGTTCTTTTTTAATGGCTGAGTAGTATTCCATGGTATAAATATATCACATTTTCTTTAACCATTATCAGTGGATGGGCACTGATGAATTCCATATTTTGCAATTGTGAATTGTACTGTGATAAACATATGTGCATAGGTGTCTTTTGGAAATAATACTTTTCTTTTGCATAGATACCAGTAGTGGGATTGCTAGATCAAGTGATAGATCTACTTTTTGTTCTTCCTGAAATTTTCATACTGTTTACTGTTAAGATTGTACTAATTTACGTTCCCACCAATGAAGTATAAATGTTTTCATTTCATCACATTCACACAACAGCTTTTTTTGTTTTGTTTTGTTTTTTTAACTTTTTCATAATAGCCATTTTGGCTGGAGTAAGGTGGTATTTCATTGTAATTTTAATTTTCATTTCTCTGATGATTAGTGATATTGAACATTTTTTTCATACTTTTGTTGGCTATTTGTGTATCTTTTGAAAAATGTCTGTTTATGTCTTTTGCCAACTTTTTAATAGGGTTAGTTTTTCCTTGTAAATTGGTTTAAGTTCCTTTATAGACCTTTGTCAAATGGATAGTTTGCAAATATTTTCTCCTATTCTGTAGGTTGTCTGTTTACTCTGTTGATTATTTCCTTTTCTCTTTCTTTCTCCCCTTCCTTCCTTCCTTCCTTCCTTCCTTCCTCCTTCCTTTATTTATTTATTTATTTCTCTCTCTCTCTCTCTTTCTTTCTTTCTTTCCTTCTTTTTCTCTTTCTTTTTCTTTCTTTCTTTCCTGCATATTTTCACTCTCATTGCCCAGCCTGGAGTGCAATGACATGATCTCAGCTCACCGCAATCTCTACCTCCCTGGTTCAAGCAATTCTTCTGACTCATCCTCCCCAGTAGCTGGGGTTACAGGCATGCACCCCTACACTTGGGTAATTTTGTATTTTTACTAGAGATGAGTTTTCTCCACATTGGTCAGGCTGGTCTCAAACTCCTCATCTCAGGTGGTCTACCTGCCTCAGCCTCCCCAAATGTTGGCATAACAAGCATGAGCCACTGCATCTTGCTTGATTGTTTCTCTTGCTGTGCAGAAGTTTTATAGTTTCATTAGGTTCTATTTATTTATTTTTATTTTGTTGTATTTGGTTTTGAGGTCTTAGTTGTAAATTATTTGCCTAGGCCAATGTCCAGAAGAGTTTATGTTAGATTTTCTTTTAGGATGTTTCTGGTTACAGGTCTTGGGTCTTTAATACATCTTGAGTTAATTTTTGTATAGCATGAGAAACAGGGGTCCTATTTCATTCTTCTGTATGTGATTATACAATTTTCCCATCACTATTTGTTGAATAGGAAGTTCTTTCCCCAGAGTATGATTTTGTCTGATTGATGAAGATCAGTTGGTTTTAGGTATTTGGCTTTATTTCTGAGCTCTCTCTTACGTTCTTTTGGTCTATGGGTCTACTTTTATACCAGTACCGTGTTGTTTTGGTTATGATAGCCTTGTAATGTAATTTGAAGTTAGATAAAATACCTAGATTTTATTTTTTGTGGCTATTGTAAATAAGATTGAGTTCTTGATTTGATTCTCAGCTTGATCATTATTGTTATACAGCAGTGCTACTGATTTGTGTACATTGGTTTTATAACCTGAGACTTTACTGAATTTATTAATCAAATCTATGAGTCTTTTGGAGGAGTCTTTAGGATTTTCTTGATATAAGCTCATATCATCAGCCACAAGAGGTAACTTGATTTGATCTTTTCCAGTTGGGTGCCCTTTATTTTTCTCATGATGGACTTCTTTGGCTAGGATTTCCAGTACCATGTTGAATAGAAGTGGTGAAAGGGCTCATCCTTGTCTTGTTCCAGTTATTGTGGTAATGGCTTCAAATTTTCCCCATTCTGTATGGATTTCTCAAACATGGCTTTCATTATTTTGAGGAATAGTCTTTCTACACATAGTTTGTTTAGGGTTTTTATAAAGCAATGCTAGATTTTATCAAATGCTTTTTTGCACCTGTTGAAATAATCATATGGTTTTTGTTTTTGATTATGTTTATGTGGTGAATTATATTTATTGACTGCACATATTGAACAATCCTTATATCTCTTGGATGAAACTTACTTGATCATGGCGAATTATCTTTTAGATGTGCTGTTGGATTCAGTTTGCTAGTATTTTGTTGAGAAATTTTATATCTATATTCGTAAAATATATTGATTTCTAGTTTACATTTTGGTGGGGACTTTCTTGGTTTGGGTATCACCGTAATAGTGCCGTCATAGAATTCAGGTATGACACTGTCTGATCCTGGGTTTTTTTGTTAAAAAGTTTTTTTTTTTTTACTACAGATACAATCTCAATTGTTATTGGTCAGTTTAGAATTTCTATTTCTTCCTAATTCAAGCTTTGGGGATTTTGTGTTACATTAAATTTATTCATTTCTTCTAGATTTCTATTTTGTGTGCATAGCGGTGTTCATTCACAGTAGTCTTAGATGATTTTATATTTCCTGTGGTATCAGTTATAATATCTCCAGTTTTGTTTTTTATTTTTAATTCTATTTTATTGTTATTATGTTCAATGTCAACACTTTCAAAATAAATTTAGGAATTACTGATTTAAATGTGCATTGCATTATAAGCTGCTTGTGTCTGAGAATACATTCTTTTTTTTCAGCTTTTATTTTACATTCAAGGGATACATGTAAAATATCAAGGGATACATATAAAAATACCCAAGTTTTTTTCCTGGGTATAATGCTTGATGCTAAGGTTTGTGGTACTAATGATCTTGTCACCCAAGTTGTGAGCATAGTGCTCAGCAGTTAGTTTTTTCAAACTTTGGCTCCCTTCATCCTTCTCCCCTCTAGTAGTCTCTAGCCTCTCTTGATGCCATCTTTATGTTCATGAGTACCCAATATTTAGATCTCACTTATAAGTGAGAACATGTGGTATTAGCTTTTCTGTTCCTGTGTTAATTAACTTAGAATAATAGCCTCCAGCTGCTTCCATTTTGCTGCAAAGGATGTGATTTCATTCTTATTTGTGGCTGTGTAGTATTTCACAGTGTATATGTACCACATTTTCTTTATCCAGTCCACCGTTGATTGGAATATTGGCTGCTTCCATGTCTTCACTACTCCGAATAGTGCTGCAATGAATGTATGAGAGTGTATGTCTTTTTGGTAGAACACATTTTTTTTTGTTTATTTTTTAGATGTATACTCAGTAATGGGATTGCTGGTTTGTATTTTATTTATAGAGATCTTTCACCTCTTTGGTTAGATGTACTCCTACATGTTTTATTGTGTGTGTGTGTGTATGTGTGTGTGTGTGTGTGGCTATTAATGCAATAGCACTCTTTTTTTGTCTCTCAGCTTGAACATTATTTGTGAATGGAAATGCTACTGATTTTTATACATTGACTTTGTATCCCAAAACTTTACTGAAGTTGTTTATCAGTTACAGCAACCTTTTGGTGAAGTCTTTTGGATTTTCTAGGTGTAGAACCATATCATCCATAAGTAGTAATAGTTTTACTTATTCTTTTCCTATTTGGATGCCTTTTATTTTTTTCTCTTGCTTGATTTCTCTGGCTAGCACTTCCAGTACTGTATTGAATAGAAGTGGTGAGAGTGGGCATCAATCTCTTGTTTCAGTACAGGGTAGCTTTTTGATCCACTGCTAAGACTGATGTCAGTGGGCAAAACAGACTGCCAAGTCTCTGGTGTGCATAATTTCTCTTGGACCCCTTGGCACATGGTTTAGCTCACAGTCTCAAGGCCAAAGAGGGTAGTAGCCACATATAAGCCTCAGAGCATGACTGGCAGTTTTGCCACTTAAGTATGCACTGGCACTCTCAAAATGACTCTCCTTTGTCTTGGGCTCCATTTCACAACATCCTGCCACATCTCAAGGTTTCCACAGAGTCTTTTGACTGTGGGTGTGTGCAGAAATCTTATTGTTGTGGGGAGATAAGAGCAGGTGACCTCCTATTCCATCAGCTTTCTTAAGTTGCCTCAATTAATGAAGATTTTAATCAATATCTTGCTGAGTGTCACATCACTGAAATTCTGTTTATATAAACTAGTGGCCCTTCACAACAGATATATATCTAATTTTACATTTGCTTACGTTTATATATTTTTCACATCGCACAATATATTTTTGATAGATTTTATTTCTTATAGCAATTTTAAGATCATAGCAAAACTGAGGGATAAATACAGTTAATTCCCACATAGCCCCTGCCTCCATACATGCATAGATTTCCCTACTCTCAACATCCCCTACCAGAGTGGTATATTGGTTACAACTGATGAACTTACATGAATTCATCACTACCACTCAAATTCTACATTAAAGTTTACTCTTGGTATTGTACATTTTATGGATTTGGGCACATGTACAACAATATGTACCTGCCATTACAGTGTCATACAGAGTAGTTTCATCACCCTAAAAACCTTCTGTGTTCCCCTTTTCACCCATCCTCTTCCTAACCTCTGGAAACCACTAGACTTTTATTCTCTCCACAGATTTTCCTTTTTCCAGAATGTTGTACAGTTGAAATGATACAGTATGTAGCCTTTCAGAATGGCTTTGTTCACTATCCATTTAAGTATTCTTCATGTCTTTTCATGGCTCGATAGCTCATTTCAATTTAGTGCTGAATAATATTCCATTTTCTGGACATAGCATAGTGTTTTTATCCATTGACATACTGCAGGGCCTGTTGGTTGCTTCCAAGTTTTGAAACATATGAATAAAGCTCTAATAAACATCTGTGTGGAGGTTCTGTTTGAACTTATATTTCCTACAATATCTTTTTTACATATATTATCAAATTCCATATAAAATAATTTTATTTGGTAGGACTTATTTCCATGAATTAAAAAACAAAATTTAAGGTTAGAAAGCTTAAAAGCCATTTCTCAAGGACTCATGATTGCTATGTAAGAAAGGTGACACTGAATTATAGTTTCTGATACCAAATATTGGCTACCATTTGTTAACTATAAAGATTTGCCATTTTATTAAATAATTTGTATGTATAATGCTTAGTAATGTACTTTATAGGTAAATCAACCTTAAAACAAACCTAAAATTTTAGTAACCTCTAGTTATTTTGCTTTTTTACTTTGACAAACTTACCTTTTTAAGTATAAATGGGAAATAATAACTTTAATTTATTCATGATTTTTGACATAATATCTCCATGGATTTTATTTTATCATGTTTAGATCAAGTGGCAACCAGTTTGCCTCTAGTATTTACCACTAAAATGGCAACTAAAAATCTGTGGTGGAAAATAAATTCATTTGTTTTTCATAATTGTTAGCTTCTATTCAAAGGTCTGTAATGGTAGTGGTTAATGTGGAACTGCAGCACTGCTTCGTATTTATTTTGTAATACTATCATAGGAATCCTGTCTGTACTTAAGTTCAGTTCCATTAACAAAATGCATATAGTACATACACCTTTCAAATTTGTTAGTACATATTACTTTGCATTTTTGACTTTACAGTGCACCCATTAGCTACATTGCTACAGCTACAGCATAGCAATGATACATCTTTTACCAAAAACAGGCATTATCTTCTTGAGGTCTTAGGAATAATTGAGACATATTGAGAAGATTGTATTATTGGAGCCCCAGAGTTGGATGACAAAGGCCATTTATAATCAGCTATATTTGTTATTAATGAAAGTTATTTTGCTGCTATGTATTATTCTTTACCCAGTCTCCTAAATGGAAAATGGGAAAAAATGTAGTTTATCTTTTTGAAAATCCATCTTAATTTTTTTTATTTTAAAGTAATGAATGACATTAGTGATGTGTTAAAAAGAAACAGCTCCTGTTTCCAAGGTAACCAATCTGAATTAATAGCAGCCCTACAGAACTTCATGTTCAAGATTATAATGTAAAAGGCGCAATTTGTAGTTGAGAAATGAAAGCTAAATTGCTATATTTTAATATTGGTTTCAGAATCTGTTTACATTTTAAAAGTTTAGGCTGAGAATTTTAATTTAGATTAGGTACTAATATTTCTTTCTCTGAGAAATAACAGTTTCTGGTAAACATTCAGATTGAGACAGAAAATGCCCATCATTTTTTTCAATAATTTAATTAGGTACACCATAGAATATAAAACAAGCATATGAAAATTATGGAATAAAATATTCTGGTGGAGAACTACCACTAACACATTGTAATTAAAGATCATGTGATCTTCTCTTACTCTCATGCATATATTTATTAATGTCTTCATTTATTCTGTCTTTTTTTTATTGTACCCTTACATTTTACTGGCAGAATCATAAAGGTAGTAAATGGATGAATCTGAGCTTTCATCACACGAATTCTGACTCCAGAGCCTGAGCTCTTCGCCTCTATGCTGTAATATTCCACAGAATAGAGTTCAGAAGAGTGAGTTATTATAAAAATTTACAGAAAGGGCAGGAGTGATGCAGTGGACATGTTATTTATCAAGGCATCATTTCAGAAAAAGGATTTAAAATTTCTGAGGCACATAGTTGACATTGACACTTAAGACAAAAGTAAATCAAAAGGCCCAAGCATGGTGGCTCATGCCTATGATCCCAGCACTTTGGGAGGCTGAGGCAAGCAGATCACCTGAGGTCAGGAGTTCAATACAAGCCTGGCCAACATGGTGAAACCCCATCTCTACTAAAAATACGAAAATTAGCCAGGCATGATGGTTCATGCCTGTAGTCCCAGCTACTCAGGAGACTGAGGCAGAAGAATCATTTGAACCCAGGAGGCACAGGTTGCAGTGAGCTGAGATCATGCCACTGCACTCCAGCCAGGGCAAAGAGTGAGATTCTGTTTAGTGGTCATGAGCTAAATCCAATCTTGTAATTCTGAAACCGCATGAATGACTTGTGGACACTTTGATTGTGTTAATAAGTGATATCAAGAGAAATATTGATAAGAGAAACAAGGTAGCTTGATTCCAAAGCCTAAGGGGAACAAGAAAGTTCTTCATATACAAATACCATGGTTAGCAACCCCTTGGAGACATTGTGATGGTTAATTTTACATGTCAGCTTTACTGGGCCAATGGATAATCAGATAGCTGGTTACACAATGTTTCTGAATGTGCCTGTGAGAATGTTTCCAAGATTACTGAATAGTACAAAAAAGAGCTTGAATAGTACAAAAAAAGATGGAGGAAGGTCGAATTCCTTCTCTACCTGACCAGCTGAGCTAGGGCAATTATCTTCTCCTTCCCTCAGTGCTCCTGGTTCTTAGGACTCCAGACTGAGACTGGAATCTCCAGCATTGGCTCTCAGATTTTCAGGCCTTCCAAAAACTCCATTGGTCTTCCTGGATCTTCAGCTGGTAGATAGCAACTCTTGGGACTGAGCCTCCAAAACCACATATCTCCTATTGGTTCTGTCTCTCTGGAGAACCCTGACTAACACACTTATGAAAATAAATGTTTCTGTATGTTCATGATATAAAAAGTTATTTCTTCCTGAAAGGAGATTATTTTATGAGAAAAAACCCTCTATATTTTTTAAAATTCTGCAAGTTAAAGCCTCCCTAGAGTACTGCAGGCAAGATTAATTAAGTTAAATTGTCCTAAAATGAGGTTCTGAATTTAATATGAGTACTTAGGGCTGGAATAAGCATAAAACACCTTTGCCATATTGTTTTCTATAGTAAATGACATTAAGCAGGAAAAACAAAATAATTTTTTTAATGTCATGGTAGGCTTTATTTCTCTTTATATGTTTAGAACATGGATATTGACCGACATAAAGTAATTATCTGCTGATTCCTTTAGAAAGCTAAATAATATTTAGAGGTTCTCATGTGGTCCAAATTTATATAACAATCCTACATATAAATAAATGTACTCTGATCTGGAGAGTAGTTTAAGAATAGTTTTATTCCTTGATGAGAATTAAGAAATCTAGGTCACACAGTAATGCTAACCTGCAAATTTTCACTCAGAAACATCAACTCAATTTATATTTTTTTCTTCAGTGTTTTTAATGTTTAAGTAGTGTCCCCTAACTTCCAATTGTTTGGTAAAGTGGGACTATCCATTCTATATTCTGAGTAACTCTGATTGATACAGAACTCTTGTTTCAGCAACATTCTCCATTAGAACTTGTCAGTTTCTCAAGTTTCTTTCTGGCAATCATCTAAATATCATCTTCCCTTTAAATATTTCTGTTTCTTTTGGTTATTTTCTACATATAGACATGCCCAAAACTGATTTTAACACATTTCTCTCAAGGAATTTTTCTGTTTTGTCTTTTCAGAGCAAAAGTGGGTTTAATTGCTCTATATTTTCTTAACAAAATGAGTGTGTTTTCACCCACACGTGTAAGGTCCTGAGCTAATTACTATGAGGCATACAAAGAGAGTAACAAAAAGTATGGGGTAACAAAGTAAATATAAATAAATTGATGGTAAATAGTAAAAGGCAGCAAGATCAATTAAATCTATTATAGAAAGGTATGTTACATATATTCAGAGGAGAGAGATGGAACCTTACTTTGAGGAAGGATTAACATAAGATATGTGTCTTAAGGAGTTGAATCCTAAAGGTAGAGTAGAAATGTGATGGAGAAAAAGGTAGAATTAGATAGTATGCCCTTGGGAGAGACCAATTTGGTGATGGGGAGCAGGACAAATACAGCTTTAAGCTTTGCAACTTAAGATTACTAAAATGAAAAAGATTATTTTGGAGGTGTACATTACTTTTGAAATAACAAAGAAGACATTTTTATATCTATTTCAAGTTTTTGGCCAGCTCTGAAATGACTAATAATCATATCTTAGACACAAAAGCTTGGCTTGTAAATAAGAATAGAGTTCTTAAGACTCTATTCATCTTATTTTATATTTTTCCCGTTTCCTGCCACTTACAGGAAGTTCCATGTGGTATTTATTTCTCCTATTGCATGTATAATAGTGGTGAAGTAGTTGAATCAGCTCTCAAACAGATATTACACATTATATACTTTAATTATTATATAGTCAAATTCACCCTCTAATAATATTGAAGAATATATTTAACAATGAAAGTAACTTTAGGACCCTAAATACCCAGCTATATGATTTGACCTCTAAAAATTTACTTTTAATAGTCTGAAATAATATTATTATGCAATATAATTAAGATGCAGATTTAATTTTAATTTCTTGTGAAATATTTAAGCAATGCTATCATGAATCTCCTGTATCTAACATAAGCTAATTATTGCATTTATTATTCATTTATTTATTATTAATAGATATAATAAATATTCAAATGGAAAAATATTTTTGATAGAAAAAGACACAGTGAAAATTGCCAAAATTTAATTCAAGATGAGCATCATATTCTCTAATGAATAAAGCTTTTGAGGAGAAGAAAGGAGAATATTTAGCAAATACTAAGATATAATTAAAATATTAATATGTAAAGATTAATAATAATTTTATTTGAAAATATATTTTAAAGCTACATATGATGAGAATTAATTCTACAAAACATTGGTTGATTTTTAAATATTTTAGACTATTTTTATACAAAAATTATATTGATACATTTTTTAAAATGACAATAAAATGTGTTGGTAAGAATGTGAAACTGCATCTCCCACACATTGCTGGTAGAATTGTTAAATAGTACCACTTTAATGATTGTTTAACTCTTCCTTAATATTAATTTACACTTAAAACATGATCTAGGTGTTTTAAAAAGGAAAATAACAAAATGGGTTTCCACAAAGTCTTACACAGTAAAGTTTCTAACACCCTAATTCATAATAGCTTCAAACTGTGAGCAACTCAAATGTTCATCAACATGTTAATACAAATCAAATTGTTATATATCCTTCGGTAGAATACTACCCAGTAATACAAATGAACTATTGATACAGGCAAAAAAAAAAAAAGCAAATCTTAAAACCATTATATGGAGATATAGGAGCTACCACTGAGAGTGGAAACTCAGATTGATTGGTAAGAGGAATAATGGAGCATCTTTGGTGCTGGAAATATTCTATATCTTGTGCTGGTTGGTAGCTAGTTGGAGGTATACAGTTGTCAAATCTCATGGATGTGAACACTTAAGTTCTGTGCATTTTACATTATATAAATTATACCTCAATTAAAAATTACAACAAAAGTTTTTCAGTGCTACTTTCAAATTGGTTTATACAAAATGTAAAATATTAATTTCTATGTATTAAATGTTTTAAGGTTAAACATACCTCTACAATTTTGCTCATAAAGTAATTCTTCTCTGAAAATGTAAAACTGTTAGGTTAGAAAATATTTTCAATTAGCATATCTGTTTTAACCAAAACCAATAAACTTCACTGTGATATGAAAGAAAGATATTGACAGGAGCCTAGATTTTTTTTGTTTGATAGTGAAATTGAAAGTTTGTAATTTGTTTCTTCACCAAATATATTTATTACTTCAGCCTATGATGAAAGTCATTTACCATGAAGTGGATTTCCTTTATTAGAAATGTGACTACTTCAGAAAATACCAATTTGGGTATGATATGAATAATATTTGAATAAAATGAATAAGTCAAACAAATATAAATTGAAATTCAAACAGTCTTTAGTTCCAAAATGATTTAGTTGACTTCTGAAGGAAGGTTTAGTTAAAATCACCCCTCTATGTTAGAGATATAAGTGTACTATTCATGATTTATAAGATATATAATAAAAATATATAAACTTTTACCAAATAGAGAGTCATGGTAGATATTAACAAAAAGGGGAAGCTTAATATTTCACCTAGGAAATTAAGACATTAGAATACTATGTGAAACTTGACTGACCTTCGCCAAATTCAGTACTATACAATTTGTGATTATCTCTTTTAGTATAAGAGGACACATGGAATTAGTAAATTGCATCTGTTGCCGTTTGCTCTAGTGTAAATCAAAATAAGATTTTTTACAGTACACTATACATATCATAAGGAAAATGAATTTTATGTTTGCCATATCCCTATTACAAATCCCTTTTGGTTTAAAAAATTAAGCTTAGTTTCAGATTAATGTTTCTGTTAAAAACAAAATGTGTCCCTTGGATGTGCTTCAATTAGATAATGTAGATTTGATTGAATTTTGCCACAGATGACCATTTTTCTTTCCACAGAAGATAATAAATACATCCACAATCCTTACCTTCTCCAAGTCCTAAAGCTTGGCAGTAGTTGTTGGTCAAATCTCCTTCTGTTTACCATCCTCCTCCCCACTGCAGAGCATGTTAATCATGCAATCTGAGTAAGCCATGGGCTTTCATGGTGATAATTAATAATAATATTTATATAATACTTATATTAACCAATGTATTCTTCTTACAGTCCTAGGCTTAAGCCAGTATTATCAGCTGTTCTGAGTGACCTGCCCAAGTTTGCCCAGTTAGTAAGTGATGATCCAGATTTTCAACCCAGCCTAATTGGCTCCAGTCACTGCATTCTTAGCTTCTACACCATGCTGTCTCCCTTGCCTGGTGGAAGGAAAGAAGTGTGTGTAGTAAATGAATTTGATTTGTTATTAACTTGATATACAGTTATGAACAGTAGAATAGTCCTTTGACTAAACTCTCTTCTCTTATTGTTGGGTACATTTAATCATATGGCTTTTATAGTAAAATTAGGTAAGCTTAAACTGGAGCAGAAATCATGACTGATTTAAATAAAACTCTAAAATTATTTTCTGTTTAGGCCACTCTTTCATTTTTCACTACTTCTCTGAACATCTTACTGTTGGGGTTCAGGCTGTCCATTCCTGATACTTAGGCTCCCATGTGGTTAAATATGGTTAAGTTTTTACTTTTCTAGTCATAGTGTTTATATTTAGTTATATTTAAGATTTGGCAGCCTAACTGCAAACAACAATTTGCTACTTTATAAACACTCATGAAATAGGAATCTATAAATGAAATAAATGTGCGAATTAATTAACTAGTTAATGATTTGCTCAGGTTAGAGTAAAACCAATTAGTACCTTATTGGTCACCTTAAAAATAAGTGAAGTATTTCCTTAAAATGTGTTTATAATCCAATTTATCTGACACCTTTCTATTTCACCTAAAATGGAAAAAGAGCTTACCAGAATTTATTCCCACTATATTGATACACTAGTAACTAGGCAAGATTGAAGAAAGTTCATGGTTAGAGATTGTTTTATTCACTCTTTAAAAAAAATGAGCTTTATTAAGAAGGACATTAGTAAAATGCCAATATTTGTAGTGTACAATTTGGTAAATATACATACATATATGCATCCCAAGAAATGTCCCCCCAGTCAAAATTATGTACATTTTTTGGACAGTTTATAATTCTTAGTAGATGCCTGTCTCAATTCTGTATCACATTGGACAGCACGATAAAATCTTCTATAGTTAGGTAGCATATATTTATTTCTACTCTTAATTGTTTGCCTCTAAATCTGTTCCTATCTGTGCCAATATGTGTGTGTGTTCGTGTACATGTGTGTATGTGTGCATGTGTGTGTGTACAAATGGAGTAAGGCTAATAGCACATACATGTATATTACAAATCAAAAGTTTTGTTAAGCATGGTATCTATTCCTGGAAAGATATTGTCACCAATATTACATTTGGTAATATTGTAATTTATTTTATTCTCTTCTATTTTGTATTTGCTTGACTGATATATATAGAGAGTCCATTATCAGAAATACTTCTGATTGATTTTGGAATGTTTTAACGTTTGAGATTCTGAATAAAATTGTCCATGCCCCTTGAAAACCAATTAGGATAAGTTTAATGGTTTTGTACTCAACCAAAATTCTTTCAAAAAATAATGTTTACACCATTATATTCTAGCCATCTGTTTATATTAAACCATCATTTTTATATGGAAAATTTTCCACAACAACGAAAAGTGAACAAAATTGTTACAGAATCTGAATAATTTTAATGTAAGACAATTTCATTAATGCAACTTTTGTAGTTTTGTGTGTCATAAACAATAAAAGACATAATGAATATATTTTAAAAGATAGAGTAGAGAATCTAACATGTCTTTTATTTATTACTCCAATGACAAACTTTAATGTACCAAATATTCCCTGAAGAATGGATAAATGGGATTAAATTCTAAGAGGAAAATCTTAAAAATATGTATATATATTTTATAAAGAAGTTGGCACACCATAGAAAATTTCCAAATGCATTAAATCTAGATGAAATTTTAAAAACATTCTATTTATTTATCTGTGTCCTTCTTAAACTGTTTCCTACCTATCTTTTTTTGCTAGTTTCTGATTGCTATTGCCAACACATAAACACGAGTTTTAATTCTTGATGGTTTTTCTGTGTGTTTCTTTTTCTCAGCCTATTATCCTAATCCTTTCTTTGTAACTTTATTATTATTATTTTCAAAAGCCAATTGTGATAGGAAACATAGCATTTTCAATTCAGGTGGGGAAAAGATTAACTGGAATACAGAGAAAGCTTTCATATGGATAATCTGAGAGAGGGAGTATAGGAAGAGAAAACAAAGATAGGTCATCCAAATGTGATTGTGACAGTCATGTTTAAAGTTACCCTGATTACTACAGTGCATTTAAACCAGAGCAAAGATTTTTATTTGTTCAACACATTTATCATAAATAGCTTTGAGAAAGTTTGTTTATTTAAGCCAGTGACTAAAAATTTCATTCCATTTAAATATACTAGGGAAATGAAGGAGAATTAAATTTGAGAGAAATTACATAGGTCTATTAGAAAATTATATTTGAGCATAAGCTGAGTTTGAATTAAAATAAATAAGAGCTTTACTTTCAAAATGGAGAGAGACACTGGAGAGTTTCCTTAGGTTTTAGGATGTCAAGCAACAGTGAACTCTGATTGAACAAAACCAACTAGATAAAAATATTTTTAAATGAGCATCTTTAAAACTTTATGATTAAATAGGTATTACTTTCATTATATCAGTGTGCTTTGCATTAATAGCAGGTGAGTTGAAGTGATGAGATAAAATTGCAAAAAGTATTATAGTAAGTTATAAACATAATAGAAGAGATGTACAAAGAGGTTAAATGAATGTGAGTCACAAATATAAAGCAGTGACATTGTTGCCCTCTTCCTTAGAATGAGGTTATGACAACAGCAACAGCAACAATGAGAATCAAAATTAAAATATTAATTAATATTTACGAATCACTTACTATGTATCAGAAATATTTCTTTTATGTGTGTTGATTCTGTTTTAAAACTTCACAATAATCTATGAAGTATTATTATCTTTAACCCATTTTAAAGACAAAGAAACATAGGCATAGTAATGTTACCTAACTTACTTAACATCGTGACAGCTGGGATATATTGGAGCTGACTTTGAGCTAGGAAGTTTGGGGCAGAATCTCACTCTAACAAATGGAGTAAGTAAGTTTTAATTCCTTTTGACAAGTCCTTTATGAGGTGTCCCTGTCTTTATGTTGGACAGAATTTACTTCCTTAATGTTTTCACCATGAGAAAATTCTCCTTTCTCTTCCTCATACTTATAACACTTGCGTAACTTGACATTCATCTCTAATGGCTTTTATGTGTTGTGTCTTAGTGCCTTTCAATGAAAGCTTATGTACAGTCTACTAAGTCCATTCTACTACTTCAGACTCCTATCCCAATACTTTCCTCTAAACTCATGACCCTCTAATTATTCTGGATGACTCCATGTTCCAAAAAGTAGGCACATATGATGATCTACCACTCAAAACCTTCATTTACAATATTCTTTCAATATGTCATATTTATTCCACTTTTCTGTTTATCAAAATATAACCCACTATTTAACTTAACACAATTGCCAATTTCCTGTATTATTTTTTAATTACATTTGCCCAATTTAGTAGTTCCATTTCCTGTTCTAACTTACTATCTTACATATATCCTTATTATAGTACCTTTTGTGTTTTGTTAATTATAATTTCATGATTGTTTAAGTTCATAAGGAATTAAATATCCTTGAAGTCTTTAACTTTAAAAACATGGAACAAAGATTTCAAAAAATCAACTCTCAGACCCCAAGTTGTACCCTAAGTCAAGGTCTCTTCAGAAACCCTTACTGCCTGCTTAGGAGTGTCGGAAATGAACAATAAGAATAAATTGCCTCCAGTGCCACCAAACTCACAGTATTTCCTCAGAAATAGGCTAGAAGGGCCTAGTTCTACATATCAAGGTGACAATAAGATAAATTAAAATTTTCCAAAGCCAGATGGAACTATGCTCTCTGATAGGGTAAATCTCTGATGCTGCTATCTCAGGGTTAATAGTCTGAATTTAGTCAGAAATGCCAGGAAATTTAAGGGCTGAGAAAGCTGCATCATGATGTTGTAAACATATATCCTCTTGCTTTATATATTTAGTGGTATTTTAATGATAGTGCACCAGGACTTTGTAGAACTTTAAAAAAATTCTAAAATGTATGTGGACAATAAAATATATGAAATGGTCAAAAGGTACTCAAAAAATAAAATAAAAAATTGATACAATTGAATATAAAAACTGACCATATGACTTTGTTCAGGAAACAAATAGATCAGAGGAAGTAAATAGAAAATACAGAAAGTGACTCGTGCATATATAAAGGCATAAACAATGATTCAGGCCACATTTCTAATTATAGTCAGTTCTTATATAACAGTTGCTTTTACAAAAGGACTTCCTTCCAGTACAAATGACATATTACAGAACACTTTGAATATAATGCAAATTTCCTGATTGCTCATGTGTTATTTCTTTACAGAGAAGCAGTAAATGAATGCACAAACTGTACCCCGCAGAACAACCTCATAGAAATATAGGAAACATACTCACACATTTCAATTTTTAGATATCTTAGTTCATGTGTGCTATGAGCCACACCTAAATGCATTCAGTATTAGATCTTTCCATGTGATTCCAGAGATACCGCTCCCATCACTTCACAATAACACATAATTGTTCCAACATTGCAATCATTCCAACACTCACTTCCACAAAATTCAAGTCTCTTTTCTAACGTACCATATTAATTGTAAAATTCAGGTTTGTGAACCATTTAACATGAATAAAACTATGTCACTGTGTTTCATGTGTACCTACTTTTTTGTTTTCTCTGTGTCACTAATTAGGTTTTTTAGTATGTTTCTTTCAACTCCATTTGTCTAATAAGACCCATGACTTTTATTGGGCTATTTGCATAACGTGGTGATTTTTAGAAATGCATATGTTGCATTATAGCACAACTGACTGCTATGGTTCAGGAAATTTGTTATTGTTTCTAAAAGTCAGATGTCTAAATAATGCTGTAGGTACTGCTATTCAAGGGAAATAAGCATAATTAAAGCATTAAATAAAAAACAAACATGCAAAGTAAACAGATATAGACAAAATAAAACAAAATAATCAGATAATATAATAATACTTATTAGCTCTGAGGTGAGAAAACTAACAAGAAACAGAAAAGCATGTGAATACTTGTATGAACACACACACACACAAACACAGATTCCTTCCTAAGAAAGACACAAAACTCAGAAAGGATAAAAATAAAGACTGACAAAATTAACAACCTAAAAATTAAATTCTTACATATGGCGAACTGCTCCATAATCAAAATTATAATGCAAGAGATAGGCTGAAATAAATTAATTATAATAAATGATTAGTGTGATTTGAAATCATTCAATTTTAAATTGAGCAAAGGTTGAAATAGTTATATCCCCAAAATGAATATAAATGGTTAATACACGTTCGATAAAGTGTTTATTTCAATAGAAAATAGAAATGGAAATCTCTGTACATTAGTGATCAGACAAAAGACAAATTAAGCAATAAAATGTTATTTTAAACCATCAAATGAACAAATATCAAGTGATTTTCTTTGGTAACACAGAGCATCAGCTTGTATTAAGTGATTTTTTAATAATTACTTTTATAAATGTCTAAGGATATGAAACTCTGTAAATCATTAGCTTAAGCACTATTTTTAACTAATTTTAAGTAGAAATTTAGTAGTGACAAAGAAATTCTGTAATTATACATTTATCATATAAATGTAGTACATGTGCACAAATATGTAGACACAGGCTTATGTTTTATCATTGCTTCTGATGGCAAAATTTGTAAAATCAATCATCTAGATGAGGATGTTTTATTAAATTATTCTACAGCCATACCCTGCAATGCTATGTTTTTAAATAATGAATTAAATCTATGTGTACTGATAATAGAAAACCTTCCAAAACATATTTATTTTTAAAGGGAAGCAAAAAAATATGAGATTCATATAATGGTACCTGATGTTTTGAGACAAAACTAAAACAAATAAACATTGTTTATGTATACCTAGTAGGGTTGATAGAATGATGGTTCCCCAAAGATGCTCATAACTTAATCCCTGGAATCTGTTATTATATTATTTTGCATAGTAAACAAGAATTAAGGCAGCAGACACAATTGAGGTTGCTAATCAAATAAATTTGAAATCTAGGGATTATTCTATATTATCCTATGGGCCTAATAGTCACTTGAATCCTTAAAAGAGGAAGAATGACATTTCTCTATTTTGTTGTTTTTGTTGTTTGTTTTTTAAACTGGAGAAAATAGTTGTATGAGAAAAATTAGAGCCACTAATTCTGTGTTTGAATATAGAAGAAGGAGGCCACGAATTACGGGATGCAAGCAGCTGCCAGAAATTGGAAAAGGCAAGAAAACAGATTATTTCCTATACTCTCTAGAATGGAATACAGCCCTGCTGACATATTTATTTTAGGCAGTGAGACCTATGTCTGAATTCTGATATATAGGACTGTAAGATAGTAAATGTGTTACTTCAGTCACTAAGGTTGTGGTAATTTGTTTTAACAATGATTCTAAAACAGACAATTGCCCAAAATGGTATACCAAACTGACTGTTAATTGTTGTGTTCTATGGGAGTTGAAATAATACTGGGAGAAGTACTAAGGGGACTGCCACTTATTTATTACTTACAAAGCAAAGATAATAAGTAAGAAAAGAAATAGATACCATTATATTTTAATATCAAATGCACAAATGGAGTCATTAATATAACTAATGTATAATTGAAAATAGAAAAATAGAATATGAAGTAAAATTGTGCTTATTCATAAAAGAATTTTGCTAGCAACATAGTGCTTTTGGCCATTAAGAAACAACAGCTGAATGAAGCAAATAGAAGAGGAATATAGCACCAGCCTTAATGCTGTCATTATTATTCCTATTGTCTTGTAAAAACACCTGATTTTGAAATATTTATTATATGAGCTTTCTTGGCTTTGTGCATTTTATGTCTCCCCTTAGTGAATTCTTTTCCCATCTAGTAACTTACAATATACGTGTTTCGTTTCCTTCTTCCAATAATAACCTTGAACATACTGAATAAACCCATATTTCTTATTTCATCAACTTCTTAATCAAGTTCTTATTCTCTCAATGAAACATGAGAAAATAAATATAATTTCTATCTCTCTCACACACTTTAAGACATATTTGATTCTGCTGACAATTTCTAGAATCCTCAGGAGACTACAGCCTTGTCTTTTTCATTCTTTCAACTATTCTTTTTTATTTTTGACAAGATCTCACTCTGTCTCCCAGGCTGGAGTGCAGTGGTGCCGTCTCAGCTCACTGCAACCTCCACCACCTGGATTCAAGCGATTCTCCCACTTCAACCTCCCAAGTAGCTGGGATTCCAGGTGTGCGCCATGACACCCAGCTAATCTTTGCATTTTTAGTGGAGACTGGATTTCACTATGTTGGCCAGGCTGCTCTTGAACTCCTGGCCTCAAGTGATCCACCTACCTTGGCCCCACTAAGTGCTGGGATTACAGGAGTGAGCCACCACACCCAGCCCCTTTCAACTGTTCTAACTGTTCCCAAAACACTGGACAAACTTTGGTTTTGACCTCATGCAGTTCTAGTCCATGGAATCTTTTAGTTACTGTTTCTCTTTTCTATCTATGAAATTTAAAAAAATGCTTATTCTAATTATCTTCCTCACTCTATGTCTCTCCTTGAAAATTTATTGTAAGATGGAAGCACTTTTAAACAACACAAGAAAATAAAAAGCACAGGACAGGTCATGTTTTTCATTTTATTATTAAATACTAAAATTAATTATGCTTTCATTTCTAGAGTTTGAGTCTTTCTAAATAGTCTAAAGCCTACAGAAATAACAGGTTTGTTTTCTCCATCCTTGTGACTTCTCACCCACATGCAAGTCAAAATACTGTTCTTGAATCAAAAGTGCTTTTCCTTCTTAAAGTTACCCAAAGTCACTTTCTGGAGTTCTTTAAAACTCCCAGATGTGAGAAAAATAAAACTTTATGTGTTAAAATTCTATAAAGCATTCTCACTAAATGGGTTTCTATAAACTCTGTTTATATTGTCAACAACAAACTTCAGTGTATTTATTCATTATTGATTATGGTGGGACATTTGTGTCCCTGGAATCGGCAAAACAATGTCAGTTTTCGAGAACATTTAATTCTATTATAACCCGTTTAATTGTTAAAAGAAATTATTGATGGAGACATTTTGCATAGCGTTACATTATTTTGATTATTTTTAGTTTATTAATCATGCTTGTAGAACTTCTTCTAGAGCTGCAAGCCATCTGAGAACATTGATTGTTTCCTTCCATATTTACCTTATCACTTTTTAAACATTTTCTTTAGAGTTTAAGAAAGAAATTTGAGGTTTTATTACAATAAAATGTAAATACAGTTCTAATTTTATCTTTCTCAGAATCTAACCCTGATTGCCAAGGTAAATAAGGACTAGAAAGTCAATTTAATTTTACGTAAATCTAATATATATCTGTAACCAAAACGTAGGACAAAAGGCTGCTTAGAAAGATCAATGTAGAATATGAGAAGAAGATAAGTCCAGCCACAAAAACAAAAACGAGTACACCAAAATAGAGGATTCATCTGAAAGAGAGAGAAAAATAATCATTTTTGCAGTTAATAAGTGAAGAGGGCAAAGGAGAAAATAGTGAGCCATTCAATTCCCTTTCAACCACAATTTCTACAGTTAATTTTAATGTCTGTTGAACCATTTTAGGTTAAATATGCTGAAAATAGATGGCTTGTATCTTTTGTTTCACAAATCCAAAGGTGACAAAAATTGTGTCCCAGGAGTTAAACTTAATAGATTAAAGCTACTAGACTCATCAGAGCCCGGATGTAATCTAGCTAATGAAGTTTAGATCTTTGACCTGATGCTATAACGTGATGAGAATATTATTGGCCTATCATTCAAAGAAACAGAACTAGCAGGAGACAGATAGACAGGTATATGGTTAGATAGACAGATAGATAGATAGATGATAATAGATAGATAATTTTGGCAATGAGTTGGCTTATGCCATGTGGGGGCTGTCTAGACAGATCCACAATCCACGGGGCTGGATGGAACCCTCAGGCAGCAGATGAAACTGCAGTGCACAGGCAAAATTTCCTCCTCAAGGAAACCTCAGTTTTGCTTTTAAGGTCTGTTTCCTGGTTTTATCAAGCACACCCAGATTATCTGGCATAATCTCTTTTACTTAAAGTCAACTAGTCTTCCATATTTTTCACAGCTACAAAATGCCTTCAACCAATACTTGTACTAGTGTTTTATTAACTAGACTAACAGCTTGCACAAATTGACTCATAAAGCTAACTGTCATTCTTGGGAGTCTTGGTAGGGAGTTAATACGGTTTGCATGAGAAATGGACTTGAATCATTGGGGAACAGAGAGTATACTGTGGTAGACAAATCCTAAGGTGACCTTTAAGCTTTCTGGTATTCATATTATTGTATCATCCCATTTCTTGAGTGTGGGCAAGTTCCTTTATTTGCTTCTAACCAATAGAATATAGGCAAAATGATGGAAAGTCACTTGTGTAATGACGTTATTTAAGACTGACATAATGAAATATGATGGGAGAAAACTGACATCTTGTTACTTCTTTAAATTTTATTTCTCATTTCCCTAATGATTTGAGATATCTGCATATCTATATTATCATTTAGCATTTTACTTTTGGGAGTTACCTATGCATATTCTTTGAGTATGGTATTGTTTGCTGGAAAACTCATGATCATGTTTCTCTAATCATCTTGATTTTGGTTTTTGTTTGTTTTATATATTACACGTAACATTTACAAGGTGTCAACATCACTGATTTATATCTAGATATTCTTCCTTATACAGAAATCTATAATTTTAGTGAAATCAAATTAATATTTATTTATATGCTTGCTAGTTTATTTACTTATTTAGCCTTCTCCTGGAGCCCTATTAAAAATTGTAGTGCCACTAGGTCCACATAGATTCTACATAGTTATATAGTAAATACTAATAATTACAAAATTTTATCTTTCAAATATAAATCTTTAATATATCTGGACTCCTCATCTATATATCGCTTACGAAATTTTAAATTGTCATCTTGTTTTTTTTTTCTATATGAAAGAGTGCTCTAACACCAGCTATAAAATATTACTTTGTCTATTTTAAATAATCTGCAAAAAACAGTGTTTTTTCTCTGAGTTACCAATTTTATTTCACTGGTCATTTTTTTTTTCATTCCTTGTTCACATCTGTTTACTAAGGTTTTATTCTATCCCTTTAAACCAAAGCACATGCCTCTCTCCCATCTTTTCTCTTTGAAAAGTTGATTTACCTTCTTATAGATCATTATTATTCCATTGGAATTTAAAAATTGTCTTGTAACTTCTGGTTCTGTTTATTTTAGTTTAGGCTTATTTTAAGCAACTGATTCAAATTTGGTCATAGTCATTTTTTTTATGTTTTATGTTTTCTCATATGAATATTAGTTTGTGATTATATGATTTGATAAGAGATGGTATAGTATTGTAGAATTTACTTGATTGAATACAAGATTTCTAATTTACTGGAAAAATTATGATACTTGTCTTAGCAAATATCTTGTGGCTGCGTTTCCATCCTATTCATCATATTCACTTGTTTTTATTACTTCTTGGATTTCACGAGTAGGTACATGCACTTGCACATGTTCATACAATCAGTGCTAGAATTTTCTGAAAATATTGGCAAAGACTGTTTCAGGACTTGTTTGCCAGGACTCTAGGCATTTTAATGGTTTCCAAAGTAAGTGTTCACATAACAGTTTTTACAACTTGTAAATAATAAATATTTAAAATTCATGCCTGTGTATGGTATTGATCTAGGAGGTATTTACTTTTATTTTTATTTTTAGCACATTACTCAATGTTGTCAATATGTATCCATAGCACTGGCCATTATATTTCTACTTAAATATATTGTTTTACTGCTAAGCTTCATTTCTAGACATTGTTATCCATAACAAGAAAGCTATTAGATTGTGATGAAAATGGCAGAAAGCCACTTGGTTCCTAAGTACTCTTCCCATTCTATGATGGGATCTCCTCTGTTTCTTTCACATTGTGCATATTTAGTAGAGTCTTTCAGAACTCCCTCCCATTTTCCTATGCCTTTTACTGTATCATAAAATACAAATTCTGTATTGTTATGAATTAATTTCTATAACAGTGAATTTTTTAATATGCATTATCTATCAGTTATTGTTCAGAGTTTGTGGTATAAGACTGTACTGTTCTTTGACTTCACAGTGAATAAAATGCTCTCCTCTAATGAGCTATGTGCATGTACTCCTATCTTTTCAGGAGGTCAACTGTCAAATACATGCTAGAGCATTCCATGTGTTTGGTTTCTTCCTCTATAGGTATCTGCATTAGAAATCTTACTGCTTACCTTACCTACAGAGTTGAACTTGCTGTGTACTGCTTTGCAACTCTGTGATTCTCCTTAATAAAAGTGCAGTTTATCTTCTGTGGTCTTTAACAAAATACACATTTTCTTCTAAACCTGAATAAAGTTATTTTTTAAGTGTCTTTTCCAAATATAATCAATTTCTTGCTGGGATCTGTACTAAAACTCATTCCTCCAATTTTATACCACCATTAAATATGCATATAATTATTTTTCTGCCCAAAGTAGATAATAGAGTATTCTTATCTAAAAATATGCTGAATTATCCTGTATACTGCATCAGGTTATTGTCTTATCCATATTTCTTGTTTATAACGTTTCTAAAATTATGCAGGAAAAAGAGCTTTTAATAAATTTGAAAAACTTTCAGTAGTATGACAATGTTTATTAAATAAATTTCTAAGTTTCTGATTCATAAACAGTACATGATGATGATTATTTTGCTGTTGTTATTTATCGAATCACTGTAGTTCAGAGAACCACTGTAAACAAACAAATCAGTGATAAGACAGACTTTAAATAAAATCAACTGTACTTTAGAACATAGCATTAACAGATAACATTAATTGAGGACCTACTCTCTGCCAGGCCTTCGTTATAAATACTCTATAGGAGTAGGCTCATTTAGCTCTCAGAACAACTGTGTGACGTAAGCAGTGCTGATACCTCCGTTTTACAAATGAAGTAACTGAGGCATTGAGAAGGAAGTAACTTCTCCAACGCCATACATCTAGTAAGTCATTGGAAAAATCTTTAAATGCAGAATATTTAAATCCAGATTTTACCACAAAGTCTTTACTTTCAGAGTGTTTGGAACTTTAAGGCAAAATAAAATCATGGTTCTTTCACTGTAAATGTTAAATAATTAGTGTTCCCTGGATGGGTACAATAGGCTTGTGCCACTGCAAAGATGCAGGTCATTCCTTTGTCCCTGCTTATGTATTGTATTCCAGTGTTTCAACATTAGGTGCCTCGCAGAGTATAGATGTTTTCAGTCTATTATGCATATTCCAATTATCTTGTAGCTAGTCAGTGAAATAAAACTAATTTGAGAATACTCCACCTAATTAGCAGTCTGCCATGGTGCCATAAACAGCAAGTGATAGTGCCATTGATTCTGAACTATAAATATTGAAAACTGTGATTATCTCCCAAGTAGTAATATATATTTAATATATATGTAAATGAACTCTGAGTAAACCATGTTGTGTTGAGCTTGTTTCCCTCCCTGATGTGCGGTAGTGCTGGCTCTGATTAAAATCATCCCTGGGGCCAGGCGCGGTGGCTCACACCTGTAATCCCAGCACTTCAGGAGGCCGAGGCGGGCAGATCACATGAGGTCAGGAGTTTGGGACTAGGCTGGCCAAAATGGTGAAACCCTGTCTCTACTAAAAAAATACAAAAATTAGCCGTGAGTGGTGGCTGGCGCCTATAATCCCAGAAACTTCGGAGGCTGAGGCAGGAGAATTGCTTGAAACCAGGAGGCAGCCGTTGCGGTGAGCCGAGATCACGCCATTGCACTCTGGCCTGGGCGACAAGAGCAAAACTCTGTCTCTCATATATATATCTCCCCGGAATGCTTAACTTGCCCCATTCTCACTCACTAGTAATTCTACTCACTAATAATCTCTACTAAATGTTTTCAAGAATTCTTACAAGCATTCCAGACATCAAAGGTGTACAAGGCTGCCTCACTGAGATATATTGTATCTCTCACGCTGTTAGGAAACAAAGGAAAGTTTAAAAAAAAAAAAAAAGAAAAACATGGCTGCATTTTTTTTAAACTTTAGAATTTCTCCAAATGTACCCACTAAATCATACTGTAGCACATTGTTATTTGTACAAGGGATTACTTATATCTGTGTTTCTAAATTAAATTTATAGTATGAAATCATTTTAAAAATTCATCATTTTCCTAATTCACTTAAAAAATTCAGTTCAATAGGATAGGAATAGATCCATGGACTTGGCATGTTTCTGAGACAACCTTTACCTGCTGCTATGTATCTAAATCACTGACTCCATTATCTTCTTTTACAGAGGACAAACAGATTTACAATCTCAAATTTATTTCCCAGGTGAAGAAAGCCAATTAAATATTTATTTGTTAAATACCCATAGTGACATAATTATATTTATACTGTAAAATACCCTTTAAATGACATTATTTTCTTCTTTATTTTCCTTATTTCTGAAGTTAGGAAATTTTTTTAAGTAGGCACCTTCATTTATTCAAATATACCTTCAGTTGAGATGTTTACTGTAGCCGTTTGTTAAAGGCACTAATTTTCTAGAACATTTGGGCTTGAAAAATAAGGACTATACACTATAAATCTATGCTTTTGTTTGCTGGAAAGTGTAATTAATTAAATTTGCCAAAAACAATTTGTCTGAATCTATGTACTGATGACCAGAAAAGTACATTCTCTACTTTAGGTCGATTATAATTTTAGTTCTACTGCCCAGAACTTTCCAGATGTAGCAGGATAACTTTTGGCTAATAGCCTTAATGTTGGAAAGGCAATTTTTAACTCCTCATTGAGGTATGTTTTATGTACTTTGTATAGAAAAAAAAAAAGATAAATTATATGTCTGACCCCAGCTCATAGTAGAGGGTCAAGCAGAGAGCAAGTATCTGCTTTAAAGAGACTGAATGACTGACTAGCTAAATCAGTGCACGAAATGACTGTACAGTGGCTGTAAGTGTGTTATTTATTGTGAAAAGAAAACTGTGCTATTAGAGAAAGTGAGATTTCTAGTATAAAACTCTCAGGCATGGCATTACTGTGTTTTAAAGACAAATAATGTTTCACATACATGAAATACTCATTTATGTCCTAGAACAGAGTGGATAATTTGCAACCATGTCATGTGTCTTTTAGAGGTTTAACTAATTTGTTTTGGCTACCTAGATTTGGTGTTGAGTAGTGCTTGTCAATTCATTTACTGTTACCCAGGTGCTATAAAGCATTATCATGTAGCTAAATGTTATATCAGAATGTGATATTTACAGTTAAGATTAATCTGTTCTGAAAAGCCTGATAATTGTAAATAGACAGTGATACTTTTTAAGAAAGCAAAATTCAAAGTTTAAGCTAATATATTATTAATATTGTGTAAGTTAAATAGATTTTTTTCATATTGCTGGGAAGTATCTTGACCATGATTATTCTCCAACACTTCCTTCTTGCCTTTTTCAGCGTGGCGTTAAAGATACTTTACCTCATGGCCCCAGTCTATATCCCTCAGTCTTCTCCATCTCACTTCTCAGTACATGCAAACATACAATATATTCTGATATGTGAACACCCTCACCACCCTGGGGTATAGCTGTTATTTCGTTTCCACACCTTTGTTTAGCATATTCTCTAATAGTATCCATCCATCTCTCCTTGGTAAAACACAATTCAACCTTCAGAAACCACCTCAAATTAAGTAGCCTAAATAAATCTATCTTTTATTTAATTTAATTTTATTCTTTATTCTATAGCAATTTTTAAATTGAACTCATGTAACTAATCATGTACAATTCCCAATTTGTGACTTGAATATATGATTCTACTTTAAACAATAAACTCCTCACTTTTCAATAGCATGAAGTCTTAATGTTTGATCTCCCAGTACTTAATACACTAATCTGAACAAAGTAGGAAGTTAAAAATTGCCATTCCAACATTAGGGCTGTTAGCTAAAAGTGATCCTGATACATCTGAAAATTTGAATGTTGTGAATTAATTTGCCAATAAAAGAAAATTACTCAGGGATTTATTTTGGTACAATAAGGTGACTATAGTCAATAATAACTTAGTTGCATATTTTAAAATTACTTATAGAATATAATTGGATTGTTTATAACTCAAAAGATAAATGCTTGAGGGGATAGATACCCTATTCTCCATGATGTGCCTATTTCACATTGCATGCCTGTATCAAAACATTTCTTTTACCATATATATATATATATATATATATACACACACACACACACACACACACACACACTTACTATGTACCCACAATTTTTTAAAATTAAAATATAATTTTAAAAACTCCCAGAAAGAAAATAGAAATGATTCATAAAACCATAAAAGAATTAATATTCTACGTTTACTGAATTTTTCTAAAAGTAAAGATATTCAAAATTGTTTAAAAAACACAGTACCAGGAATCATGAAACTTATTTTCTAGTCTTTGATTCACCAATAAGTAACTGTCTTCGCTGGCCACTGGCCTTGGTGTTAAATTAAGAGATTACACTCAATGTCTCTGTCATTCCTTTCATCACAAACCACTAGGTTTGTAAATGGGGCTCTCTTTAAAGACAAGTGAGGGAATAGTTAAATTGTCTGGATGTTCCACACTTTCTTGTTAATTATGAATGTTTCCTTTACTATTAGAATATAACAAACTACTCTGAAAGTTCATGATTTTAAACTTTTATTTTGCACATAATTTTGTGGGTCAAGAATTCTGAAAGGAGTTGGCTGGGCAATTCTCACTGGAGTCCCATCAGGCTAATGTCAGGTGTTGCCTGGCACTCTAGTGACTTGAAGGCTCAAGTGGCTGGTCATCCAAAATATTCATTCCGATGGACACCTGCCAGCTGGGAATTCAGCTAGCCTGATAACTGTCCCAAATATGGACTCTCCATTATGAGAACCTCAGAATAGTAAATGACAAGCTTACCAAAACCACATAAGTCATCTACTCAGGCAAAAGTTGTCTTCTCTATTGTAGATTAGCCTCAAAAGTCTTTCAGTTTTATGTCTGTTGCAGTCTTTAGTTTATAAGGAAGTCACATACATGCCCAGATTCAAAGGAAGGAAACCAGACTCCATGTCTTGACAGGCAGTGGAAATTTCTTGAAGAACATATGGGATAGAGATACTGTCAGAGCCCTTTTTTGGAATAATCAGTTGCATTTGATAGATATTGATTTTGAGTGTCATTAAACTCAAAATAAAATGCTAAAAATAAAATTTTACCAATTGGGTTTTTATTTATCACAACATAATACTGAAAATTTCAGTAATGTTCACTGGGGAAAATATCTGAGACACGTAATACATTCACCTGAGAAGTCACCAAGCGTTAACTTAACTAGCACCATATTACTGTTATAATAAATGCAAGATGTCAGTAAATGAGTATTATCTTGAAGAACAAGAGAAAGTCATAGGCAATAATTTTCAAAAAGTTATCAGAAATCACATTGATATATTTTATATGGAGAGGAGGAATAAAGTGCCACATAGTTTTTTATTTATTAATTTTTTCTTCTAAATGAGTATATTGGGAAGAATATGCTAATTTATTTCAGTGGGAGGTTTGTGAATATTTCCCTGAGGGAAAGAATCAGCATAGAGTTACTCTTATTATTACAAAACCCATACGGTAATTAAAAGCATGATTATAGTATAAATCAACCTTGTTTTCTTATTATTTGAACCAATATCATATATTTTTATGTTTATTCCAAAGTGCATTGTACTCATTTCTTTTGATCTTTTACTATATTATAATTAAGTTATTTTCAAAATATATACTAAAACAATTTGTTGAGATGAGTCACAAAATTTTCTTTCAGGATATTGACTAGATATTCACTTGTTTTTCTTATTTTATCAGCTTCTTTCTCCAGTCAGCATTTCAGTGATCTAAAATTGTTAGCCAGTGGCCCAGTATATTTATGTACATATTCATCTGTCTTTTCATAATAATCCCCAACTGAAACTAACCCAGTTGTCAAAGAACTGACAAAATTTATTGAGCTGTCCTTTTCAAAAGTGGTTACTGTATTTTAATAACACTTAAGTAACTTTCATTTAAAAAAATTATTTCTAACACTTCATAGAGTCTCAATTACTAGCAAGCTAAATTGATTTACATTAGAGACCATCAGTACATTTGACTTAAATAGATAGCAGATTAATAAAATAGTAGTATGAGTGAGAAATAGTAGAGTAGTTAAAAAAAGGATTTCTATGCCATTTATATTAGTCCATTCTCATGCTGCTATGAAGAAACACCTGAGACTGGGTCATTTATAAAGAAAAGAGGTTTAATTAACTCACAGTTCAATAGTTTGGGAGCCTCAGGAAACTTACAATTATGGCAGAAGAGGAAGCAAACATATCTTTCTTCACCTGGCAGCAGGAAGGTGAAGTGACAAGTAACAGGGAAAAAAACACCTTATAAAACCATCAGATCTCCTGAGAACTCACTCACAACAAGAACAGAAGCATGGGGGTATCTCCTTCTATTACCCCCAGTGGGTCCCTCCCATGACATGTGAGGATTATGGAATTACAATTCAAGATGAGATTTTGGTGGGGACCTAAAGTCAAACCATGTCATCATTGAAAAAAATTTTTGTCAGGATGGTAAATGAAAGGATGTGAAATAGATTAGATGAAAGTATTCTTTGTATTTCATGCTTAAGTAAATAGAATATAATTTTTAAAATTAATACACTTGAATTTATTAAAAGGAGACAAACATTAACATGCTTAGCATTCTTAGTTTTTACGTTTTCATAAATATAAATATATATGCATTATTGTGCCTGAGATTATACTGTAATGCTATTTTAAAATCATAGATATATTTGTTCTCTTAAAAGTATTTCCTTTATTTTTAAAATACATTTTCTCTTTCTCTACTAAGAAACTAACAGTAAGAATATAATGCATGTTTTTATATACCTTTCCAGATTTGTGCAAAGATAAATATATATAAAAATTGATTCTTCTGTCACTTATTTTACAAATTAGATTATATTAAAAATGTGTTTCTGCATCTTGCTTTTTCCAGTAAACATTATGTTTGGAAACTCTTCTAAGTCTGTTGATATACATTATATTTATTCATTTCTATAGCAACATAACAGATGGAGAAGGAAACTATATATAATCATTCCCCTATGATGGGCATTTGATAACTTCAAAGATATTTTAAAAATGAAAAATATTATGAAGTTATTTCAAAGTTAAGTAAGATCACTGGATTAAATTATGAATTATTTGGAATCAGTCTGATGACTAGAACTTTCAGAACACAGACATAACTCAGAGATACTGCAGGTTCTGTTCCAGACCACAACAATGAAACAAATGTTGCAAAAAGTGGCAGCACAAAAAGTCACACTACATTTTTGGTTTTCAAGTACATTTAAAAGTTATGTTCACACTATGCTGGAGTCTATTAAATGTGCAACAGAATTAAGTCTAAAACGTCTAAAATATACATATACAGACTTAAAAATATTATAAAAAATGTCTAATAGTCATCTGCAGCTTCAACAAATGGTAATCTTAATGCTAGTAGAGAGTCTTGCCTTGATGTTGTTGGCTACTGACTGATCAGCATGATGACTGCTGAAGGTTAGAGTGCCTGTGACAATTTTTTAAAATAAGACAACAATGAAATTTGCTGCATTAATTGACTCTTCCTTTCATGAAAGAATTCTCTATAGCATGCAATGTGTTCAATAGCATTTACCTGCAGCAGAACTTCTTTCAAAATTGGAGTCTATCCTCTGGAAACCTGCTACTGCTTTATCAATTAAGTTTATGAAATATTCTAAATCATTTGTTGTCATTTCAACAATTTTCACTGCATCTTTTTCAGAAGTAGACTCCATCTCAAGAAACCACTTTCTTTGCTCATTCGTAATAAGCAGATCCTCATGTGTTCAAGTTTGATCACGAGATAGCAGCAATTCAGTCACATCTTCAGGCTCAACATTTAATTCTAGTTCTCTTGCTATTTTAACGATATCTGTAGTTACTGCCTTCAGTGAAGTCTTAATCCCTTCAGTCATTCATGAGAATTGAAATCAGTGCCTTCCAAATCTCTATTGATGTTGATTTTTGACCTCCTCCCATGAATCAGAAATGTTTTAATGGAATTTGGAATGGTGATTCTTTTCTAGAAGATTTTCAATTTACTTTTACCAGATCCATCAGAGGAAACACTAAATATGGCAGTTATAGCATTACAAAATGTATTTCTTAAGTAATAAGGTTTAAAGGTCAAAATAGTCCTTGATCCATCAGCTGAAAAATGGATGTTGTGTCAATAGTATTGGAAACATGTATCTCCTTATACATCTCCATCAGAATTCTTGTTAAAAAGCAGAAATATTTTGAAATAAATCTTTTATTTTTTCACAAGTGGGTCTCAGCAGGAGGCTTAAATATTTAATAAACCATTCTCTAAATAGATGTGCTGTTATCTAGGCTTTGCTGCTCCATTCGTGGAGCAGAGGTAGAGTAGATTTAGCATAATTATTTTTTTAAGTGTTCTTTTTATAATCTTTTTTATTGCAGTAGTTTTTTTTGGGTACAGGTGGTTTTTGGGTACATGGATGAGTTATTTAGTGGTGAATTCTGAGATTTTTGTGTACTTATCACCCAAGCAGTATACACATGTCCAGTATGTAGTCTTTCATCTCTTACTCCTCTTCCACCCTACTCATAAAGTCCCCAAAATCCATTGTATCACTCTGTATGTTTTTGCACCCTCACAGATTAGCTCTTACTTATAAGGGAGAACATACAGTATTTGATTTTTCATTACTGAATTACTTCACTTAGAATAATGGCCTCCAGCCATTCAAGTTCCTGTAAAAGACACTATTTCATTTCTTTTTATGACTCAGTAGTATTCCAGGTGTATATACAGCACATACTCGCTATTCACTTGTTAGTCAATAGGCATGTAGGTTTTTGCAATATCTTTGCAATTGTGAATTGTACTGCTATAAACATGCATGTGCATATTTTTTATGTTTAGTGACTTTTTGGGAGGCTGGACACTTAGGACTGGGACTGCTAGATCAAACGATAGATCTACCTTTTAGTTATTTAAGGAATCTCTCTACTGTTTTCCGCAGTGGTTGTACTAATTTAGAATCCTTCTAGCAGCGTAAAAGTGTTCCGTTTATACCACATCTATGCTAGCATCTGTAATTTTATGACTTCTTAATTATGGCCATTTTTGTAGGTGTAAGGTGGTATCTCATTGTGGTTTTGATTTGCATTTCCCTGATGATTAGTGTGTTGAGCATCTTTTATATGTTTGTTGAATGTGTATCTTTTTTTTGAGTAATGTCTATTTATTCCCTTTGTCTACTTTTTGATGAGATCATTTGTTTGTTTGTCTTACTTATTTGTTTGGGTTCCTTGTAAATTCTGGATACTAGTCTTTTGTTGGATGCATACTTTGTGAATATTTTCATCCATTTTGTTGGTTGTCTGTTTACTCTGCTGATTATTTCTTTTGCTATACCAGTAGTTTTTTAATTTAATTAGGTCCTATTTATGTACTTCTTCTTTCATTGCATTTGCTTTTGTGGTCTTAGTCATGAATTCTTTACCTAAGCCAATGTCTAGAAGAGGTTTTTCAATATTATTTTCTGGAAGTTTTACAGTTTCAGGTCTTAGATTTAAGTCTTTGATTCATCTTAAGTTGATTTTTTTATAAGGTGGGAGATGGGGATCAAGTTTCATTCTTTTACATATAGTTTGCCAGTTTCCCCAGCACAATTTATTGAATAGAGTGTCCTTTCCCCAATTTATGTTTTTACGCTTTATCGAAGACTATGTGGCTGTAAGTATTTGACTTTATTTATGAGTTTTCTGTTATGTTCCATTGGTTTATGTGCCTATTTTTATACTGGTACCATGATGTTTTGGTAACCATAGCCTGATAGTATAATTTGAAGTCTGGTATTGTGATGCCTTCATATTTGTTCTTTTTGCTTAGTATTGTTTTGACTAAAATTTAACATAATTATTAAGAGCCCTACAAATTTTTAATGGTACATGAGTATTAGTTTCAATTTAAAGTCACCAGTTGCATTAGACCTTACCAAGAGAGTCCACCTGTTGCTTGAAGCTCTGAGTCAGGCATTGACTTACCCTTTCCAGCTATGAAAGTCCTAGGTGGCATCTTCCTCCGATATAAAACTATTTCATCTATATTGAAAACCTCCTGTTGAGTGTAGCCACCTTTACCCATTATTTTAGCTTGCTCTTCTGGATAACTTGCTGTAGCTTCTCCAACAGCACACTGCTTCTGCTTGCACTTTTGTGTTTTAGAGACAGCTTTTTACCATAAACCTCATGAACAAACTCTGCTGGCTTTCAACTTTTTTTCTGCAGCTTCCTCATTTTTCTTAGCCTTCACTGAATTAAAGGGAGTTAGAACCTTGCTCTGGATTAGGTTTTGGCTTAAGGGAATGTTGTGGCTGGTTTGATACTCTATCTAGACCAATAAAACTTTCCTCCTATCAGCAGTAAGGCTGTTACTCTTTTTTATCATTCATGTGTTGATGAAGTAGAACTAATTTCCTTCAAAAACATTTCCTTTGCATTCACAGCTTAGCTAACTCTTGGTGCAAGAGGCCTAGCCTTCAGCCTATCTCAGCTTTTGACATGCTTTCCTCACTAAACTTAATCATTTCTGTCTTTTGATTTAAAGTGAGTGATTCTCTCTTTCACTTGAACACTTAGAGGTTATTGTAAGGTTATTAATTGACCTGATTTCAATATTTTTGTGTCTCAGATAGTAGGGTAGCCTGAGATGAGGACAAGAGATTGTCGAATGGTTTATTGATTTAGTTTACCATCTTATAAACATGCAGTTCATGGCACCCCCTAAAAATTACAACAATAACATCAAAGATCACTGATCACAGATCATCAAAACAGATATGATGATACTAAAAAGTATGAAATATTGCAAGAATTAACAACATGTGACACCAAGTGAGCAGATGCTATTAGGAAAATGGCACTCATAGACTTGCTAGGTGCAGGCTTGCCACAAACCTTCAATTTGTAATAACTATAATATTTATGAAGCACAATAAAGTGAAGCTCAATAAAATGAAGTATGCCTGTACCCAAAAGACCTTTCACAATTATCATGCTTTTTGTTTATTTGTGTTATTCAGCAATATTCCTTTCTTAAATCATTGTTTGTAGTGAAAGGCATTACATTTTGTGAATAAAGGATGGGTGATTTCATTATTTCTAGCAAGAATGCCTGTATTTCTGAGTCTAATCTTTGATGTAAGTACCATAGAGTTCAGGGTAATCATGAAATTTATATTTTTGAATTTCAAAAGTATTATTGAAAAAGCACAGGCCAGGTGAGGTGGCTTACGCCTGTAATCCCAGGATGTTGGGAGGCCCAGGAGGGTGGATCATGAGATCAGGAGTTCAAGATCTGCCTGGCAAATATGGTTAAACCCCGTCTCTACTAAAAATACAAAAATTAGCTGCGCATGGTGGCACGTGCCTGTAATCCCAGCTACTCTGGAGGCTGAGTCAGGAGAATTGCTTGAACCAGGACCTGGGAGGAGGAGGTTGCAGTGAGCCTATATAATGCCACTGCACTCCAGCCTGGGCAACACAGCAAGACTCCATCTAAAAAAAAAAAAAAAAAAGGAAAAAGAAAAGAAAAAGAAAGAAATAGCACAAAGGTAAATTCTTATGATTTTTAGTGCTAATACCTTTTTTCTTAAATTCATTTGTAATAACACCTGTTATTAATAGATGTTCAGATTGTAAATAATATGATAAGGAGTGAGGAGAGGAAAAAGAAGAGAAAGAACATGATGGCAAGGAAAAACAAAAGGACAAGAGCAAATGTAACGAATGTAATATGGCTGAAGAATGAACTCTCTTGGCTGCCGAGGCTACTGTATAGCAGAAATTCTAAGTTACTCCAACAAATCGTTATTACTAAAGCTTTAACAAGAAGATCTGCAAAGAAAAAAAAATAGAGAGAGGCTTATTTTAATTAGTCAAAAATAATTGCCAGTGGAAAAATTAATGCCGCTTTTGGTGTATTTGAATCATCTAAACCCTCAAGTTAGTTTAGCTGACTCAGTAAAAATGCGATCAGAGTTACTTCTTGACATCCTGTAGATGAAATAATTTTTTTGAATTTTAGCTTTTACTAAACTGCTTTTGACATTGTATGACATTCATTGTCCAGCAATAATAGGGAAAAATGTGTTTTTAGGTTGGGCCTCTGCAACAAGAAAGTTTTGAAGTAAGTTTTGATGGGAAAAGAGTAAATTTTCTACTAATTCAAGGATGGGGAGCATTCAAAGATGGGGAGCATACTTCCTGAAGTATGAGATGTATAGCCAGTAGGACAAAGAAGCTTGGTTTCAATTGTGCACTTCCATCCCTTTTCAACTTCCATATTTGTTGAATTTAATCTTCTTCCTACGAAAACTGAAGTATAGCATTAGAGACCTGCTGCTGTAGCAATTCCTGAATATGTATTAAAATAGGAGGTAAAATGATGCGTGCTGGACTTGATAGGACAGGGTAAAGTTGGTTAGAAAAAATGAGACCAAAGACAAAAAGTTCTGTTGATTTTTAAGACAAGGGATATTTTAAAGTAGAAAATACAGAAACAGGTAAAGCAATAAAGTGACCTTTCACAAAGCTACGTTAGATGTCTCCCAGCAGTTAGCAGGCAGTGGAGTTTTTTTCTTTTAATTAGAAAAATAAACTTATTTAGCTTATGGTTGTGAAGACTGGGAAGTCCAAGCCCATGGCCCTGGCATCTAGGAAGAGCCTTCATGCTGAATCATAACATGGTAGAGGACATCATGTGGTGAAAGGGCATGAACATGCCAACTCAAGGCTCTCTTCCTCTGTTATATTATTGCCAGGAAACTTTATTAAGTTTAGTATTCATAGTTGTTAAACCTTGTACATAAATTCTTTTATATCTAAAACTCAGGAATTCTGTTGACTTGATGTTTAGTCCCTTTCTTCTCTCCTCATGTTAATACTGGGTCCTGTTGGACAATTATATATTATTTGAATGCTTTTAAATTATCAACTTGGATAACTATAACTTTAAAAATTATTAAATTATTTCTCTAATTTTTCTTTCTTTTAGCTTTTATTTATATATAACCTCATGATTTTAGCTTTTAGATACAACTTCATGGTTTTAGAAATGATCAGGGTACATGTGCAGGTTTATTATGTAGGAAAACTGATGTCATGTGAGTTTCATTTACAGATTATTTCATCACCCAGGTACTAAGTGTAGTGCCCAATAGGTATTTTTTTTCTGATCCTCTCCCTCCTCCCACCCTTCACTCTCAAGTAGGCCCCAGGGTCTGTTGTTCTCTTTATGCCCATGTGTTCTCAGTGCTTGGCTCCCTCTTATAAGTGAGAACATGCAATATTTAGTTTCCTGTTCCTGTATTAGTTTTCTTAGGATAACAGCCTCTAGCTCTTTCCATGTTGTTGCACAGGACATGATCTCAGTTCGCACAACTGCAACCATCTGATCTTTAACGAATCTGGCAAGAAAAAAGCAATGGGGAAAGATTCCCTATACAATAAGTGGTGCTAGGATAACTGTCTAGTCTTATGCAGAAGATTGAAACTGGATCCCCTCCTTACACCATATAGAAAAATAAGATCAATTAAAGACTTAAATATAAAACCTAAAACTATTTTAAAAAACTCTGGAAGATAACATAGGAAATATCATTCTGGATATAGTAACTGGCAAAGATTTCATTACAAAGATGTCAAAAGCAATTGCAACAAAAGCAAAAATTGACAAATGGGATCTAATTGAACTAAAGAGTTTCTGCACAGCAAATGACACTATCAACATAGTAAACAACCTAAAGAATGGGAGAAAATGTTTAAAAACTATGCATCCAACAGAGGTCTAATATTCACATTCCATAAGGAACTGAAGCAAATTTGTAAGCAAAACACAAACCCATTAAAAGGTGGGTAAAAGACATTAAGAGACACTTCTCAACAGAAGGCATACATGCAGTCAACAAGCATATAAAATGCTTAACATCACTAATTGTTAGAGAAATATAAATCAAAATTACAATTAGATACCATGTCACATCAGTAAGAATGGCTATTATAAAAAGTCAAAAAATAATACCATCTGGTGAGGTCACAGGAAAAGGGGAATGCTTTATACACTGTTGGTGGGAGTGTAAATTAGTTCAGCCATTGTGGAAAGCCTTGTGACGATGCTTCAAGAACTCATAATAATATTACCATTTGACCCAGTGATCTCATTGTTGAGTATATACCTGAAGGAAAATAAATTGTTCTATCATAAACACTCATAGACATGTAAGTTCATTGTATCACTATTCATAATAGCAATGGCATGGAATCAACCTAAATATCCATCAACAATAGACTGGATAAAGAAAATGTGGTACATAGGCACCATTGAAAACTATGCTGCCATAAAAAGGCAATCTTAACATAAACTTCTTTCACTGCAACTCCCTTTCTCCAGAACAACTTCCAAGAGAGTTCAGTGGAAACTTCCATGCCCTTTAAAGGCTAGAAATGATATAACCTCATGGTTTTAGAAATGACCATAACCTTACCTCTTATAAAATTTTATAGTCAAAGCAGTCACAGACCAACTCAGTTTCAAGGAAGTGGGAGAACAAATTTCATCTTTTCAATGAGAGAATGGAATGTAGATATCGAGAAGGAAAGCAGCAATAGTGACCATCTTAGAGAGAAGCTACCCAAAGTACCAAAGAAGCTGCATTTTAAAAATGAGAAAATGAAAATCAAGGGCTTTATGTAACTTGCTCAAGGTAAAACCTAGACCTAAAAAGTCTCACTTCAGGGCGCATATTTTTAACCATAATGTCTTGCCATCTCTGTATAATTATAAGCAACAGAGGAGTAAACTACTGTCAAATCAATAAGATAATCTCTAATTTTTTTCCAAAAACAGAGTATATTTATGGTAATAATTGACAATCGTTTAAAATCTATGTATTCATATTCAGCTATGAAATCATGCTATAATTTCCAACATCTATTTCAAATCCACTTATTTAGCTACAGAACTATGGTAGTAGAAAAGATAATTTGTGATATTTTTATTGAACTATGAAACACATCATGACCTATTTTGAGTAGCATATATTACAATTATTTATTTTAAATGTTATACACAAATGTCATCTGTTCAGTGGGGTCAAAAAATATCTTCCTATGTTAGGAAAGACAGACATATCTAATTTAATTTCAGCATCTTGAAGACTTATATTTATGATTCACTGGACAATATATCAACCATCTACTGGATACATCACTTTGTATACACTAGAGAATTCCGTTTCAATATATTAGGTTGGTGCAAAAGTAATTGTGCTTTTTTGTCATTAAAATTAATGCAAAAACCACAGTTACTTTTCCATTAACCTATATTTTCAATCTACTTGTTTATTCTCCAAGAATAACACTAGTTCTTCAATTTATAACACCGAGTCATTCCTAACCTCTTTCACTTACCTACTTCTACATCTTAAACAATATGAGTCCTAAAGATTCTAAAGCTGTTAAGGTTTGTATTTCATCTCTTACTAGTTCATGTCTTAATAGATGCTTTTATCATATTTTGTAATATTAACTGAAAAAGACTTAATGCTTGTCTCTTATTTCTATTCATGCTGTATTTTAATCTGTTCAAGTTGTCACAGTGATAATTCAAAATAGCAAATGTGATCATTTCACTTCCTAGATTAAAAATATGTATTGTCTCTTCAAGGTTTTCACATTAAATAGTAAGTTTCTTAAAATGTCCTAAAGGTTTTTAGTTGGCTGTTTCAAAATCACATGTCACCTGCACAGACTACTGCAGTTTTAACGTACATGGTGTCTCTATAAAATGTACCTGAAGTTCACATTAAGTTCTTCTGTGCCCCAAGTTGAACTGATGTAACTCTTCAATCCGTGGCACCTGTCATCATTTGTTTGTGTGAAACCATTTATTTTGTTTCAGATGTGTTTCCATCCCCCATGCTTAATTGCTTCTTTATGTCAACATTAGATACCCAATTTTACTATATTTACAGGTTCAGTATCCCTAATTAGAAAAATGGAAACTTGAATTGCTCCAAAATCCAAAACTGTTTGAACACTGACATTACACTCAAAGGAAATGTTCATTAGAGCATTTCAGACTTTGGATTTTTGGATTAGGGATGATGAACTGGGTATAATGCAAATATTCTAAAATCTGAAAAATAATCTGAAATCTGAAACAATTTTAGCCCCACGCATTTTGGATAAGGGATCCTCAACCTGTAATTTATAAGTGTTTAATTATTGCTAGAATATTTTACTTAAATATGTGACCATTTGCAGATTTTACCAAAGAAAAACAATCTAGCTATTGCTTTATTTCAGAAATTTTTTAGTTGAGTAAAGTTGCGATCTGAGAGTTCTGTGAATATTATGTTATAAATCAGGACATTGCTGCCTTTGTTCTGTTTTTACAAACAATTGAGTAAGTTCAATAAACAAGTCTTATTTGCTTTCCTTAGCAGTAAAGCAATTAAGATACATCCTCTTTCTCATGAGTATGAACATGTTGCATTACAAAGCTAATCAGCATCAGGGGTAGAAAGAAATAGTGACACAGGTTTCACCTGCCATAAAATGAAATGCTCTTTTGGGACAAAATAAAGCTGAAAAGCATTGCAATGCAGTACAATGGAATTGTAACAGTGGCAAGCTGAGCAATACTTGCTTTCCTTCAGCATTTATAGACTAAACGTACATTTGAAAATTCAAAGCAGTGATGTTGGGAAGATATTTGAAACACATTTAAAATGCAATTAATAGCTTTATACAATATTATTAGTTTATTTTTTAAAATCTTTATTATTTTTTAAAAGGTTTGTGAGTACATAGTAGGTGTTATGTTTATGAGGTACATAAGAAGTTTTGATATAGGCATGCAATGTGAAATAAACACATCATGGAGAATGGCGTGTCCATCCCCTCAAGCATTTACTCTTTGACTTATAAATAAACCAATTACACTTTTTAAAGTTATTTAATAAAGTATTTCAAAATCTTAGCATAATCTTTTTTTATAACATTTTTGTATACAATATTAAAATAAATTCAAATTGGTCATTTTTTCCTATTTGGAAAACATTCAGGATAAATGATTTATTCTCTACCATTGTATTTGTCTTCTTTACAGTTTTCTGCCTGTGGAAAATGAATGTTTTCATAGAAAATAAAAGAGGTTGCCTTCAAATCTTTATTTGTACACAAGTAACTAAAGTCTAGAAATAAAATCTTGATTTTATAAATTTGGCTTTCAAAAATAGCATTCTAAATACTAATAAATATAGAAATGGAAAATTTTAATAAGCCTAAATTTATTATTTTCTTATAAATTCATGTATGATTTTATACTAATATAATTATATTTAGAAGATATTTTTAGAAAAATACACCATTTGGTTAACTAAATGATCCTCTTATTCAAAAGGTTAGAATGTCTGAGATCAAGAAAGATTGATTTATTATTAAAAACAAAAACACAAAACAAAAACCTGATTATAGGGGTTACAAATGCTATGGTGAGAGTAAATAACAAATTGAATCCTGTAGAAAATAGATATATTGAATGAGAGTATTAGCACAAGAAATCCTTTCAGAACACAAGTATGAGTCTCAGAAGGAGATGATAAGTGAAAGGTTAGACACAGGGGAATGGGTAAAAGAAATTCAATACAAGTGTAATGGACATACAAAAATAAGTGCACAGCAGAGGAATAAGAAACAACACAAAAATAATAATGAAAAGCAAAGCCAATCTAATCCCCTGTCCCTATCTGGACCAATACTGAGACCAAACATATTTTCTTGTCCCTGGGTGAAACAATTCCTTGACCAGGCATGCTTTCATGTGTCTGTATCTTATTCCAGGTAAAAGTATTTGCTCCAGAAAATAGTTGGAACTGGAAAATATGACTGTAAAACACCAGGACTGCACAGCTATCTCTTTAAGTCTCCTTTCAAAACTCTTATTTTATGGTATCTACTTATGAAAATCTATTGCATCACAAACTCTGCCTCATTCCAGCTATTAATAATTTTCCACTTTTTAAGACCTACCTTAGAGTAGCAGATAACTTGGAACATAATTACACTTGTAATACAATTATGCTAATTGTATTAGTCCATTTTCGCACTGCTATAAGGAACTGCCAGAGACTGGGTAATTAATAAAGGAAAGGAGTTTAATTGACTCACAGTTCAGCATGGCTGGGGAGGCCTCAGGAAACTTACAATTATGGCAAAAGGTGAAGGGGAAGCAAGGCATCTTCTTCACAAGGTGGCAGAGGGGAGAATGAACACAGGAGAAACTACTGTTTGGTAGTTACAAAACCATCATATCTTGTGAGAACTTACTATCATGAGAACAGCATGGGGGAAACTGTCCCCATGATTCAATCACCTCTACCTGGCCTGTCCCTTGACATGTGGGGATTATGGGGATCATAGAGATTACAAGTCAAGATGAGATTTTGGGTGGGGACATAAGCCACTGTGCCTGGAAAAAATTCTCTATTTGTATCAAAAAAGTATAGAAATGGCCCCCTCTTTATTAGTTTTCATGGTGTTTTGTCCTCTATTTAAAATAGGAAACTTCGTGCCCAAAGGTGCTATGTGCATACTCTTATAATTTGACACTTGTCTTCTTACTCTGTGACAAGAGCAAGTCAGTCTGCTGACTCTCAGGGTTTTTTCCTGCAAGTTGAGAAAATCTCTCTATAATAGGATAGGACAGCTGTCAGCACTTATGCAGTTTAACTTTCTAAGCTCACCTGTTTCTTTTAAATATAACATATTTTTGAAAAGGTGTATACCTTTTGATTGTCAGTACAGCAGCAATTTCTCCACAATTTAATTTTTAAAACATTTAAAATTTGTTAGTTTGCATCTCCATGGACAAAAGTTGATATTATATTATCCTACAATTAATTAGTCAAATCATCATAACTCCATCAAACATTTTGTAAAGTATAACAATATGCTAGGCAAAATTCTGTGCCTCTCTTAAAAGACATAAAGATAATTTCTCACTTTGAAGAAATTTTTAAATTATATAATAAGGAAAACGATAGGAAGGAACAATATTAAGCAACAACTAATCATTGCTAACAAGGGCATACAAGCAAAGTCTATAGGGAATCAAAGCAAAGCAAAAAGGAAGAATAGTAGAAGGTGAAGCTGGATTTCTATTAAATTAAGAAAGAGCTTGAGCTACATGTAGAGAAGAAAAGACACATTCCATGAAGTGGGAAACGATAAACTAATGTTCTGAGTCATAGCAAAAAAATAAGACAACTCTTCATTTATTTAATCATAGGAGAAACAATATGCTGTCCAAATCAAGAGTCATTTGAAAATTAAGGAGGTGCTAAGAATTAAAAATGAAATATTATTTTAAATTTGTTTATTTATTTTCTAACACGTTGATTTTACTATGACATTAGACTTATTTAAAAGCTTGTATAATTGAAATTATTTCAAAAATTAAACTTCTTTGTAAATTGAATGTGTTAGAACAAAATTGAAATATTTTTTATTTTGATTATCTAAATATGAAAAATTAACATGAATAAAATTATTACTCTTGGTTTATGTTAACATGCTTAATTGGTTTCTTAGCTTTATGTGTCCCTCATGCCTATTTTTGAGGATGTTTCTTTCCCATATGGAATGATGTTTTCATATAATAATTTGCAAGATTATTCAAAATTGCATTTTATGGTTTATAACTTTGAAACAATTGATACTGTCTATTGACTGTCTTCTGAGAGCAACAACAGTATTTTGATAACATATATTTTGGTGTACAGTTCTATGAATTTTAACACATTCATAGATCATGTGTAACTATGCAGCAATCAATGTGCAGAACAGATTCATTACCTCAAAGCATTACCTCATGATATCCTTTTCTTTAGTCACAGAGCCTTTCTACCACTAGTCTCTGGAAACTATTAATCACATCTGTCACTATAGATTTGTCTTCTTGAGAATAACATATAAATGGGCTCAACTCATAGGTGAACTTCTGAGTCGGGCTTCTTTCACTTGTGTAATGTTTTTGAGATTTATCCAAGCAGAAGATAATCTGAGTTGTTTTTAGTATTTTGAAATTATGTGAACCCTTGTGTATAGATTTTTATTTGAAAATGTGTTGCTTTCTTTGGAAAATACACAGGAGTGTGATTACTGAGCCATATAGTAAGTATGCAATTATCTTTCTAAGAAACTGCCAAACTATTTTAGAGTAGTCAGACAATGTTAAATAACAATTGTCAATGCACGAGAGTTCCAATTGCACTGCCTCCTTACTATCACTTGAAATTGTCAATAATTTTCATTTTAAAAAGTGTTATAGTGATATCTCATTACAGCTTTTAATTTGCATTTTCCTACTCACTAGTAATGTTGAACATATTTTAATGTTCTTTGAAACTTTTATATATCCTCTTGATGAAGTGTCTCTTCAAGTCTTGCACTCATTTATTTTTTTTAATTGGGATATTTGTTTTCTTTCTGCCAAATATTGAGAGTACTTTATGTATTCTGGATACAAGCATTTTGTCAGATAAGAGATTGGCAAATATTGCCACTTTGTAGCTTCCTGTTACATTTAAGCACTTTGTCTAACATCAGGTAACAAAAATTTTTTTCGTATTTTTCTATCCAAAATTTTATAATTTTACATTTAAATTTATGATTCCTTTTGACTTATTATATAAGATATGACATTGAGTTTCATTATTAGCTTGTGGACATCCAGTTGTCCAGCATCAATTTTTGAAAAGATATTCTTTATTTGTCGAATTTACCTCCTTGTCAAAAATCTATTACCCATACATCTGGATTCCTTAGTTTGTTTCATTGATTCACGTATCTATGTCTTTCTCAATACCAACCTCAAAACAGTTTATATTGCATGATAACTATATTTCTAGAAATACTGGGATCCCTTAATAATCTACTAGGTATTAAACTATAGAAAATGTCACATAACCCTGGTGATTAATCTGAGCTGTTCTGCTTAACAGAAAGATTATAACCTTATAAAAGTTACATAGAGGATTAGCCTCCATCTCCTCATCTGTAAAATTGACATAAATTATCTGAATTATAGGAGTAACAGGTATTAAAGGACTACTTTATTTGAAGCAAATGCTCTTTAATATATGTTCCTAATAAATGTTATTTCTTTTTACTCTTTAGCTCTTTATTCAATCTACCATTATTCATTTGCCTAGCTTTTTCGAATTTTATTTTCATCAAGTAACTCTTTAAAAAATATATAAAGCATAGGAAAAGCAATAAACTAACATCAATATAATTAATATAATTTTCTAAATAATTGCAGAAAAACAAAACAATTAATATAAAGACAACATAGTAATAATAGAATGTACCTTCCTGTAGTATGAAGCTTTCAAAGTTGATTACTATTTTCCAGTTGTGACCTTGAGCTAGAGATAAAAACAAAAGAGAACATATCATGCAGCTCAGTACCCTTTAGATTTAGTGCACAGAGAACTAATCCATCTGTTTATGATTCCTTTTTTTTGTCCCTAGATAACACTTAGTTAAAAGACACATGTTTCAACCTTCAAGATAAATTATCCTTTCATTCTTAATGGTTGTAAGTGATAAAATCCAAGAACAAATCAGTTTGTGCATTGAAACTAGTGACATCTATGCCTTTGGATTGCTGAGAGATTATCCCAATATTTAAAGGTTAAATGGTTATTTATACATTTATATGTAGTTGGAGTCTATGAAAATAGTTGCCATTTCTCTCAATATTTAGGTGCTATATAGGCATAAGTAGGTAGATGAGCCAGGAGAATAGTTCAAATAATAAATAAAGGTAAATAAGTGTGCAAGGCTCAAAGAATTTGATGTCTACATTCAATGTAGTTGTCATCTTAATAAAACAGAAAAGTTGGAGAGGAAGAATTGATTTCATGGAACATGTTTCCTCCATCTGCACCATTTTAATGCACATCTGGGTAAAGTCCCAGAGGTAACCTCAATGAATGTACTTTGGAATATTTTTTTTGTAAGAACTCAAGTGATGTTCTGGTAATTTAATTTTGTGCCCTTTGTTCTAACATCGTAGTAAAAATGTTCACCCTTTAAGATTGCTATAATTGTTCTCAGAACCTAGGTTTCAGGACTTTTGTGTTATATAGTAGTAAGTCAGCATTTATTAGAGCATGTTAACTGGGATGGCTATAGGCAAAAACAAATAAATAATAATTCTCTCTCTCTTCTCTCTCTCTCTCTCTCTCCTGTTCTAATAGGCTTGTTTGAGCCTTCTATTCCCACCAATAAGTCAGCACACAAATAAGGACTTGACATGGTTAATTGCTGTGATTTTCACAATATATTTTGCAAATTTTGTTTTATGTCATATGTAATTACATTGCTATGCATTGCTTTAACTAAATATACACACTTATTTTGGGTCTTTCAACTTTTATTTAAAAAATCACTCACACAAAAAGTATTCAAAAAAAAAAAAAAGACGAAACTGTGACCACCAGGTGACCACCACTAGCAGTATCTCTTTACGCTCAGAACACGATGTAGCTCCTCTGTAAGAACTCATGTGACTACAAAGAACCCTCACACTCAGAACATCTAGAAGATAGGAAAATTACAAACAATCAAATTATCTCTAACTAAACAAAAAGAATACAAAAGACAAGCCAAATGTTAGTGAAGCTATTTCTCTCTTTTAAAATTTTTTTTTTATTTTACTTTAGGTTTTGGGGTACCTGTGTAGGTCATGCAGGGTTGCTGCATAGGTGCATACTGTATCTGGCATTTCTCCCTATGTTATCCCTCCACACCCTTCCCACCCCCCACTGTCCCTCCCCTAGCCCCCAAAACTGCCCCCAGTGTGTGATGCTCCCCTCCCTGAGTCCACGTGTTCTCATTGTTCAACACCCGCCTGTGAGTGAGAACATGCAGTATTTGGTTTTCTGTTCTTGTGTCAGTTTGCTGAGAATGATGGTTTCCAGATTCATCCAAGTCCCTACAAAGGACATGAACTCATCGTTTATTATGGCTGTGTGGTATTCCATGGCGTATATGTGTCACATTTTCTTTGTCCAGTCTATCATTGATGGGCATTTGGGTTGGTTCCACATCTTTGCTATTGTTAACAGGGCTGCTATGAACATCCGTGTGCATGTGTCTTTATAGTAGAACAATTTATGGTTCTTTGGGTATATATGCAGTAATGGGATTGCTGGGTAAAATGGAATTTCTATTTCTAGATCCTTAAGAAATCGCCACACTGTCTTC